>CAMOHE010051739.1:69856-123955 GCA_946598075.1 Artocarpus hirsutus | reverse complement strand
CCCCCCCCCCCCCCCCCCCCCCCCCCCCCCAAAAAAAAAAAAAAAAAAAAAAAGAAAAAAAATCAAGCTATGTTTCTCCTTCAAAGAAAAAGGCTAGTTTTTTTACTCAAACATATGCAAAACTAGCTAGCAAATAACTACGAAAAAAAAAGGGAAAAAGATCAAGTTAAATGCATTTGGCATGTACCACAAAAGCTTTTAACTTTTGTACAAAAATATTATTTCTTTCTTATTTTAATAATTATAGTTTGTGAGCAGTCAGCTAAACACAGCAAACTCTAAAGTGACGTTTGATTTGCAAATGAGAATATAAAAAGATGGGATTATTTATGATCTAATTATAATGTTTGATTTGATTAGATATAAATTGTTAGCTAGTGTGCAAACAAAGTCCCATATTTGACTAGACATAGAATTGAGAAGGGACTTAGATTCGTTACACCTAATAGATTAACTTTTTAGGATAGAACCTGAAGAACCAATAGAAATTAATATTCAACTTACAATTGTTGTATAATTAATTAGAGATTAGAATAGAATAAAATATTAACTTTTCCACAAAATTGTCCTTGCTTACCTAATTTAATTAGTAACAAAGCCAGCCATTTGCCACTGTGGTTCACATACTACCACATACATTTGGATGGATTGAATCTATCGTCTAACTTTGGTCTTAAATGATATCTAATGAATTATATTATGACACGTCATTTAAAAAGTTTAAAATAATGTTTAAATAATTTTTACATATTTTTTATTAAATAATATGTCATAATATGATTAGTTAAACACTATTTGATACATTAAAAATTAAACAAAATTTGAGTCCTATTTAGATATACCTAGCAGCTCCCTTCAGCATGAGAAGGCTCTGAATTCATTCAGAACCAATTCTAAATTATCTAGAATTTATCCAATACCATTTAATGAAGTGGGGTCAATAGCTGGATATTCGGGAAAACCTTTTAGCGTCCACTATTGACTTTGTGGTGTGTGTCCACAATTTGAACCTTTTTTTTTTTTTTTTGATTCAGATTATACTTTTTTTTTTATTTTAAATAGTGTTTAATTAATCATATTTTTTTCATATCATTTAATGAGTAAATATAAAAAGCTTATTTAAAAAATATTTTGAAAATTTTAAATTTTATGGTATTATATAATTGGGTAAACAATAGTTTAATTAGATAATAAAAATAGACATATTTTAGATAATAAAATTAGACATATGATTTGAGTTTATTTTTTACTCCTAAAATTTTTAAAACTCTAAAAACTTCTGGGAAGATAGTAATCGATACTTTTGAGAGGGGTTATTTTAATTTTTTTAAACAGAGAAGAATTATAATTCTAGACCTATGACGATAGAAGAAGCACTCTCATGATCTTAGGATAATTTATTTTGGTAAAAAAAGTAAAAATAAAAATA
The DNA here is from genome assembly GCA_946598075.1 of Artocarpus hirsutus. Taxonomy (NCBI): domain Eukaryota; kingdom Viridiplantae; phylum Streptophyta; class Magnoliopsida; order Rosales; family Moraceae; genus Artocarpus; species Artocarpus hirsutus. The sequence continues at coordinate 122,526 of CAMOHE010051739.1, read as the reverse complement.
AGAAGGAATGATGATCAGGACTAGTTTATTACCTGCCACAGGGATCTCAACGGCAAACTCAGTGTAACAAAAAACAGAGAGCATGGCCGAAACTCCGGAGACAACGTATGATAAGACGACGGCGGGGCCAGCGTCTTCCTTGGCCTCGAGGCCGGTGAGGACAAAGATACCGGCGCCGATGACGGCTCCCATGCCGAACCAAATGAGGTCCCACCAGTTGAGCGTCTTCTTCATCTCATGCTGGCTCCGAGACTTCATGTCCACAAGCTCCGTATTGTCCATGGACCTGGTCAATACCCGATCCGCAAACCGGAACGGCGTCTCTTTGAGCGCTCTGACGTAATTGTCCCAGCTCTTGAAGGACTCCTCGGGGAGAAAATCATCTTTTGTGCACAAGCACCCTCTCTTCCTCACCCCAGCAGCTTGGTCGATTTCCATATTTCTGATATGCCTGACAACTTACTGTTTGTTTACCGAGAAAAAGGGAAAAGAAAATGGAGAGAGAAAAGGTTTCTTTTAATGTCACAGCTCCAAGGATACAAGAGTAACAACCATTGGACTTTTTGTTCGACAATTGCCGCTGAAGTTAAATATGTAAACGCGTCCTAGACGTCATTGTTCGATAGGTACGAGAAGAATTGCTTTATTCAAAAGGGCTTTATTATTATACATTGGAAAAAATTAAAAATATATTTTAAACATTACGATAATATTATAATCAAATTAGACAGCCACCGTTACAAAAAAACTACATTTAACGATATATTTTTTACGACATGTAGTTTTTGAATGTTATTGAAACGTACATACAATAACATCTCCAACAAAAATATCATTAATGACATTTGAAACAATAATTAACGATATAGATGTCGTATTAAAGGTCTTTTTTTAACGACAATAGTTTAGCGTCGTTAAATTATTTAACGACAAGTGGAAAATGTTGTCAAAGCCTTGGAGATTCTATGACACTCTTTATAGACGACATTGGTCAAGATGCCTATAAGGGATGTCGTGGAATCTCCAAAGTTTTGACGACATCTTCTACTTGTTGTTAAATAATTTAACGACACTAAACTATTGTCGTTAAAAGGAGACCTTTAATACGGCCTCTATATAGATGTCGTTAATTATTGCTTCAAATGTCATTAACGACATCTTTGTTGGAGATATTGTATGTATTTTCAACGACATTTAAAAATTATATGTTATAAATAATATGTCGTTAAATGTAGTTTTTCTTATAGTGTCAAGGAGATTAATATGAACAACCACACATTATTGGAAAGCGACTTTGTTGATACTAGTATTGGTTCAGCCAAGTAGCAGAATTATTCCGCTTGATGAACAGCAGTGATGAAAAAGACGGCTTCGGCCTGGCGCCAGAAGGGTCTTCACTAAGAATACGGTCAATGTGAACACATTGGCTAGTGAATTAACTAGGCCTACACGTGCCTATATGAATTTTTAGACTATTTCTACCTACGTATTAAACTTTCACAACTCTCTTTTTTTTTTTTTTCTAAATTTTTAAATCAGTTTCAATCTTCTTTCTGTTAAATTTTTTGTAAAATTTTTTCCCTCTATTCTTTACATGAATAAAGCGCCCAACTTTATTCCCTCGTTTGCAGATCTTATGATTTAGACCGTTACCTTAAGAATCATGTCTTTTCGCATAATCTGTCTATCATATGCCTAATTCTTAAAGGTTTAGACCGACAGTCTCAGACTATTGTTTGCTTATCACACATTCAACAAATATGAACGTAAAGAGGACAAGATTTGGTATATATAATAAATAAATTCTTTATTGATAAAAATGTCTCCAAAAACTTATTACATTTTTACTCTTTAAGGCATACATGTCTAACAATCTCCCACTTGCACTAAGTGAGTAAATTTGACAAATCTCGCATCCCCATAGCTTCCACAGGTCTCTTGAAGACTCTCCCAGTAAGTGTCTTCGTGAATGGATTAGCTAAATTGTCCTCTGATGTGATTTTGCACACCGTGACATGCCCGCCTTCGATGAAGTCCTTTATCACATCATACTTCCGATCAATATGCTTACTCTTCTTGTGAAATCTTGGTTCCTTAGCATTAGCTACCGCCTCACTGTTATCATAGTACAGTGATACCACCTTATCCAATCTAGGAACTACCTCAAGATCCCTAAGGAACTTGCGGTGCCACACTACTTCTTTCAAAGATCACTAGCTGCCACATACTCGGCCTCCATCGTTGAATCCAAAGTGCAATCTTGCTTTACACTTCTCCAACTGATGGCACTGCCGCCCAGAGTAAACACAAACCCAAAAGTCGATTTCCTCAAATCCAAACAAGATTGAAAATCTGACTCAGTATATCCTAGAGGAGTTAAGTCCTCACCTGAATATACAAGCATATACCCTTGAGTCCTTCTCAGGTACTTAAAAATATGCTTAATCGCAACCCAATGGTTTGGTCTTGGATCCACCTGAAATCAACTTAAAATCCCGACCGCATAGCAAATATCTGGTCGTGTGCAAAGCATGGCATACATGAGACTACATACTACTGAAGCATAGGGCTTCTTCTTTATGTATTCTCTTTCTTCATTAGACTTTGGAGAGTCTTTCTTAGAAAGAGTAATTCCAGACCTAGATGGTTGCCCACCTTTCTTGGAATCCTACATTGCATACCTCCTGAGAATTTTATCTATGTAGCTGGCTTGTGACAAAGCTATCATTTTGTTCTTCCTATCCCGAAAGATTTGGATACCGAGAACAAAATTAGCCTTACCCAAGTCCTTCATGTCAAACTATTTGGTCAACCATAATTTGATCGATGAAAACGTCCCAATGTCATTGCCAATTAACAGAATGTCATCTATATTGAGCAGCAGAAAAACCACCTTCCCATCCTTAATGTGTTTATAAACACATGGCTCATCCACATTTTGTGAGAACCCATAAGTCTTGATCACCTGATCAAATCTTATGTTCCAAGAACAGGAAGCCTGCTTAAGTCCATATATTGACTTTAGCAACTTACAAACCTTACCCTATTGACCCTTGACCTTAAACCCGTCTGGTTGTTCCATATAAATGTACTCATCAAGATAGCCATTTAGAAAAGGCGTCTTGACATCTATCTGTCAAATCTTATAGTCAAGAGCGGCAGCTATAGACAAGAGAATTCGGATGGACTTAATCATGGCTACAGGCGAAAAGGTTTCCTCGTAATCGATTCCTTTCTTTTGTGTATAACCCTTAGCTACCAATCTAGCGTTAAAGGTTTCGACCTTTCCATCCACTCCTCTTTTCCTCTTGTAGATCCATTTACACCCTATGGGTTTTACCTCTTCGGGAAGATCCACAAGTTCCCAGACCTGATTAGTCTCCATAGACTTCATCTCTATGTTCATGGCCTCTGTCTAGAGTTTCGAATCAACATCCTCCATAGCCTCTACGTAAGTGTAAGGATCCCTATCATGTTCATCCAATTCAGCCAAGAAGGCCTCCCCATTGAACATATACCTCTCAGGTTAACGCTTGATCCTCCCACTACGCCGAAGCCCCTTAGGTTGTTGTTTAGGTTCGTTTGGTTTTTCTACTGTGATCGAAACGGTTTCATTTGGAACCTCTAGAGTGATTGGATCGCTCCTAAACTCCTCAAGCATTACTTTGCTTCGAGGTTTAAAGTTGTCCAAGTAACTCTCCGCAAGAAAAGTTGCATTAGTTGAAACCACGAATTTATTTTCCTTTGGGTTATAGAAATAACTCCCTTTAGTCCCTTTTGGATATCGTACAAACACACAAACTTTCGAACGTGCTTCCAACTTATTCGCATCCTTAAACAAGACATGAGCTAGACATCCCATATGCGAATATGGTTTAAGGATGTCTTCCTGCCCATCCACAACTTGTGAGGAGTTTTAGGGATAGATTTTGAAGGCACATTGTTCAAAAGATAACCTGCAGTTTATAGTGCATATCCCCAAAAGGATAAAGGCAATGATGAATAACTCATCATAGACCTAACCATGTCCAATAATGTCCTATTTCTTCTCTCCGCTATGCCATTCTACTACGGAGTGCCCGGCGCAGTCAAATGGGATAAAATCCCATTTTCTAGTAAGTGTCCTAAAAAATTATCAGAAAGGTATTCTCCACCTCGATCAGATCAAAGTGCCTTTATGGGTCTACCCAATTGTTTTTTCACTTTAACCTGAAACTCCCTAAACTTGTCAAAAGTTTTGCTTTTGTGGTGCATCAGGTACACATACCCATACCTTGAGTAGTCATCAATAAAAGTGACGAAGTACTCATACCCTCCTCATGCCTGGATGTTCATCGGTCCATAAACATCACTATGTACAAGTTCTAGAACCCCTTTGGCCCTATTGCCTTTAGATTCGAATAGTCTTTTGGTCATTTACCCTCCAAACAAGATTCACATTGAGGTATAGATTCCACCTTTAAGTGACTTAAAGGTCCATCCCTTACCAACCTTTGTATCCTATTTAGGTTAATATGACCAAGGTGCAAATGCCAAAGATAAGTCTTATTAGAATGAGAAGTTTTAAGCCTTTTAGAGTTATTATCATTCATCTCAACATTAAGCAGTAAGTCCATCTTAGGTTTGATAAAATATGGATTATTTTGCATCCATCCAAAATAGATAAAAGATTTGTTTTTACAAATCACCAGTTTATTATGAAAAGAAACTAAATAAGAGTCTTTAAATAAACAAGCTACAGAAATTAAATTCCTTTTAAATTTAGGAACATAAAAACATTCTTGCAAAAGTAAATTCCTATAATTATTAAAGTGAAGATGGATATCTCCCACTGCTTCCACTGAGACTAAGGATCCATCGCCCATCCGAAGCATGAAGTCTTCATGAAACAAACTTCTCGTTTCTTTGAACCCTTATAGAGAAACACAAACATGATTAGTTGCATCGGAATCTATGACCCAAATATCACTGGATTCCTCAACCAAACAACTTTCTAAATACAGAAGATCACACCTACCTCTTTTGGACAAGAAGTCCTTACAATGCTTCTTTATGTGCCCGACCTTCTAGCAAAATAAGCACTTTAGCTTCTTTGGGTTCTTCTTCTTCTTCTTCTTCTTGCTCTTGTTATTAGTAGGAATAGAAGACTTCCCATTCTTGGCCCGTTGTTTCTTTCCATTCCTAGAATTGGGATTGGAACTAGAAGCAGCTACCAAATTGGCCTCTCCACCAGCAGGAGACTCCCTGATCAGCAGTTCGAACTCCTGTAACTATTTCATTAATTCTGTTAAGGTCGTATCTCGCCTATTGCTTAAATTAAAAGTAGCTCTAAAAGGAATAAATTCCTTTGATAGTGTCTCAAAGACCATAGTCATCTAAGTTTCAGCATCGATGTCGGCTCCATGGGTTTGTGCCTCAGCAAGGTAACCCATGACCAACATCATGTGCTCTTTTACAGATGTTCTTGGCCTTTGTTTATAGTTTAAGAGTTTTTGAAGCGCCCCTTGCCGCTTTGTTATGGCTTGGCCTCTGAACATGTCTTGTAGATTATCCAAGATGTGCTTTGCAGTCTCATAATCTTCATGTTGAGCTTGTAGCACGTTATTCATGCTTGCCATAACATAGCAGTTGGCCTGATCGTTTGCATCTTTCCAGTGATCGTACGCTTGGAATTGCTCATTAGTTGAGTTTCCTATAGGCTCAGGAGGACAAGGGGTTGTCAGCATGAATTTTAGTTTCTCAAAGGAAAAGACGATATCTAGGTTCCATTTCCAATCATTATAATTCTCTCCAGTTAATAGGTTTTTGTCAAGTATCGAAGATAAAGTGTTTTTAGACATTTTTAATCTACAATAAAGAATCATATAACAAACATAAGCAAACACTTCATTATAATTTCGTAAGAGAACACAACCATGTAAAAACATACAAATGTGTTTATGTGTCAAAACCTTGAAAATATTACAACCTTACAATGATAATTCCCGACTCAGAATTCAACAAGCTCCTAGGAGAGTCATTCTGAATTCAATTAGGAACACAGATCCCCTCCTGATTAATATATGTCATCCAGGACCCGTATGATCCAGATATATTAATAATCGTTTCTTTGGCTATTAATTTTATTAACAGAGCTCCTAGGGGAGGTTAATAATAAAATTAACATGAGTGTATAACCATCGTTTCAATATTTTATCCATGATTTACAATCACCACCTAGGGGTGTGCAAACATAAATCATGCTAAAATACCTTATCCTTTCAGAGATCTAATCTGGTACATGATAAAAATCTCTTCCTAGGGGTTGGGACCACCATGTTCTTCCTATGGACCAACGATGGAGGCCTTAGGTCCTCTCTTTGAAAACCTTCTCCTACTTAATCTTTTGAAATCAAGGTTTTATTTTAAAAAAGAATGCATGAACAATTTTAATATGAGCGGCACTCCCTATTCTATATGACATGTTATCAATATATATGGCAAAACATATTATAATGTAGACAAGCAAAGCAATTAAGCAAAGCTACAAGCAAATAATAATAAATAACCATAATATTATGGTTCCACCCTACAGAATAGAAAACAAAGATTATAAGAGAATAATCGAAACATATTATCGATTCTTTATCCTTGAATATCCAAGCTGTATCCTTCTTCTTGTAAATCCCATCTCCAAGTCTTCAATCCTGTATGAATCGAATACTCCATATTTCTGGTCAAATCTATATTTAATGTTTCTCAAAATTGTCTCAAACATAAAATTAAAACTGCATGAAAAAATTGCACCTTTTCTGGAGAAAATTCTAGCTCTCTACCGGCAAGCTGATCTGTATGATCTGCCTACCGGTCATGACCCATCAGCTTGCCGAACTAGAAGTTCGGCCTGCCGTCAGAGCCGCCTGATTTCTGCCCCGCTGATAGCCTGTCGAATCTCACATCCGGCCTGCTAATCTACGACCATTGGCTTGCCGAACTAGAGAGTTTAGCATGCCGACTGAGCAAAAATCACCCTTTTCAGAAAATATAATTTTTTAATGCAATTCATTAATTTTATTTTCAACAATTCAAAAACACAAAATTAGAGACTCAAGAAATACTTGGGAACGCCATCATCCATCTTCTAGACTCGCCTTCTGGATCTGTCTTCTCCGAATAATTATTTAATTACAAAATTTTGACAAATTTAAAATTAAATAATAATTCCTAGACGGAGATGATAGTTTGCCATCTAATTACATGAAAAAAAAAACTCAGATATGCATTCTAACCTCTAACGAACCATAATCGGTATAAATTAATGAATTAATAAATAATTAAATAATAATTTAATCAACCATAATTAATTAATAAACATTCACTATATAATCTATGACAACATATAAATATATAGAAACCTAGAGTGCCAACTCTCTATAAAATTAAATTCAAGCATAGGAGAGATCGAAATCACATAATTTATATATATAGCATGATCACAAACTCGTAAATTTACGTAAAAACTATGGCTCTGATACCAATTGTTTGAAAAATAGGATGCAGCAGAATTTTAAAATTTTTATATCAGAGTATTTTTCAAAACACAAGTTTGACATGCTATATGCATAAATTAATCAGATTTTACTAACCTTTTAATGCCAAAGAACTCCTGTAATCCGTGAAGAGAAGTAACATTCCAGAAGAGCATTAACCAACTGGTCTTCTTTGCTATTTTTTATCCACGATCGGAGTAAGTGTGGGCTCACAGGTACAGCTCTTCCTCAAGGTGATTCTCTTTCCAACCAATTAAGAGAACCTAAAGTTAGTGTTCGTGATTTATAAACAAGAGCTCTCAGGGAGTTTCAGATTATCACCAGCAGAGTATCACTCTTAATCTCTTAATTGATCTAAATAACTTATGAGACTCACTCCCTATTTATAGAGGTTGGGTCTAGACATTCCTTATCAAATAAGGTCTCAAAAAATCGAATCAGAATCAAATTCGGATCAATATCGGATGAAATCTGCGTAAAAACGCGTGATTTTTATTCGTTTATAGGCAGGCCGAACTTTCTCATAGGCAGGCCGAACTTGCCCCATCGGCAGGCTGAACTTTAAGATCGACATGCCAAATTGTCGAAAAAAAAATTTCAGCAAATCTTTTATTTTCCACCCAAGATTCTATAAGATAAAGTCCCAATTTCAATTCAAATAACCCAATAGAGAAGTTATCTAATTAAAACAACTTTATCTAGATAATCTCTAGGAAAATAAATAGATTTCTGATAATTCTACAATTTTATATTAATATAATTTATTCAAAATTAAATCAACTGATAAACAGACAAGAATTATCCGATCCCAATAATTCAACAAGTTTAATCTTGAATTAATTTTGTCACAAAATTAATTCAATCGATAAACAGACATGAATTATTTGATTCTTTTAAATTTCAACAAATCTAATAAATCTGACATAAGTCACCAATAATTAGAAAAGCATGTCGTATCGTTACAGGATTTTGTGAGCTAGCAAAAGGGACCAAATGGACCTATATAGTTCAAGCTCCCGATAATTATAAAACCCAATATCCCAGATATACATTTCATAATTATCAACTCCAACGCTACTCCACTAAAAGCTTGGAGCTACACTCTCAAACTCTATAGAATTACGAAGCCAGTATAGCTAATTCTCCATGACATATCATAGTGTACCGTATCCCCATAGGATTATCCATAATCGGCTTAAGGACAAGTTTTATCTTACCTTCCCAATTATTTTTATCTTACGTTCCATTATCTCACCATCGGAAAACTTACCATCCAAAGACAGTATACCATTCGGTTGCACCTATGTATCCAAATGGTTGAGCGCTCTAGTTTTCCAATTATAGGATAACGCATATAAGAGGATATTGCTACTCCTAAAGAGGAGCTATGGGATTCCATATCTATGAATAACAGGTCTATGTCATCAAGCGTCATGCCTCCAATGTACCGACATGCATACCACTATTAAGATGTGGGTGTCACCCTTTGACACATCAAAAGACACAAGTCAAGACTACGGACCCACTATTCATCTCAAGATTAAGATACAATACAAATGATTGTCTAAAGTGAATCAATTTGCTAAGACAGAATTATTAATCCAAATCAATTCACTTTATGTCCCGATCCAACACATCGTCACTTATGACAATGTGCCAATGTTTCTATTCACGAAGTCCACCTCCGATGGTTAAGACAAACCATCTCCCAATAGGAATATAGACAACATAACAATCTTTACATGAATAAAACGCTGAACTTTATTCCCTCGATTGCAGATCTTATGATTTAGAGTATCACTTTAAGAATTGTGTCTTCCGCATAATCTGTCCATCATATGCCCAATTCTTAAAGGTTTAGACCGACAGTCTCAGACTATTGTTTGCTTATCATACATTCAACAAATATGAACGTAAAGAGAACAACATTTGGTATATATAATAAATGCATTCTTTATTGATAAAAATGTCTCCAAAAACTTATTACATTTTTACTCCTTAGGGCATACATGTCTAACAAGTCCATCTTAGGTTTGATAAAATATAGATTGTTTTGCATCCATCCACTGTAGATAAAAGATTTTTTTTTATTACGAATCATCTTTATTATTAAAAGAAACTGAATAAGAATCTTTAAATAAATAGGCGATAGAAATTAAATTCCTTTTAAGTTTAGGAACATGAAAACAATCTCTCAAAACTAAACTCCTATAAATATCAAAATAACTATGGACGTCTCTCATTGCTTCAGCTACCACTAAGGATCCATCATCCATCCATAACATGAAGTGCTCATGTAGTAGACTTTTTATTTCCTTGAACCTCTATAGAAAAACACAAACATGATTAGTCGCTCTAAAATCTAGACCTAGGTAAATCTATGACCCAGGTGTCCCTTGATTCTTCAAGTAAGTTAGTCTCAACAATTAGAAGTCTACACTTGCCTCTTTTAGCTTGGAAGTCCTTGCAATTCTTCTTGATGTGCTTGACCTTCCCATGAAAAAAGAAAAACACTTTAGTTTCTTTGGGTTCCTCTTTTTTTTTCTTCTTATCCTTGCCCTTTGCCAGAATAGATGATTTCTTGTTCTTGGCTTTTTGCTTCTTTCCATTCCCAAAATCAAAATTGGATCCATATGCAACCATCAAGTTCACCTTGCCACCAACCAGAGCTTCCCTGATCAAGTTTTCAAACTCCTATAACCGCTTCATCATATCAGTCAAAGTCATTGCCTGTTTATTACTTAAGTAATATGAAACTCTATATGGGATGAACTCCTTAGAAGGAGTCTCAAAAACCATAGTCATCTGTGAATTAGCATCAATGTCGCTCCATGAGTTTGAGCCTCAACGAGGTAACCCATGACCAACTTCATATGCTCATTCATAGGCATCCCTAGTTTTTGCTTCCAGTTGAGAATCTTTCGAAGCCCCTTAATGCTTCATCAAGGTCTAGCCTCCAAACACGTCCTTACACAATAACAGGCATATTTATTAAAATTAGCTGGTCAATGTACGTATGCATGCAATTCTACACACCACCTTTACTATAAACCTATAGGGTAAGGCCCTATCCCATTTACTATTGTAATTTACGTATTGTTTCACTCATCCCACAACACCCCTTTTCTGTAGAAATTTCAACAGTATCTCCTTTTAGTTCTCCTAAGTGTACTATTAGGTGCACACCTAGAGAAGAAAGGAAGATGTACCAAAATCTCTACCAAAGGTGCGAGTGAAATTAAATGAAAAACCCATAAATTACAGTGCCAAATTGTCTAAATGGGACAATTCAAATATTGGTGTTACTACATACCGATCCTTGAATAGGTCTAAAGTAAATTCTTGCATGCACATGCAAAATAAAAACAAGTTACAATTTTATTAAATTTTATACAATCTTGTCAAATTGTATGATAATTTTATTGTTCTTATTGTTTTTAAATAAAATTGATTTCTTAATTTGGATAATAAATAATATTACAATTATTCAACCATTTATAATAAAAAATGATTTTAAATTCAATTTATTTATTCATAACAATTAATTAAGAAAATATATTAATTAATTAATCCTTAATAATAATATTATAATTATTAAACTATGATATTGTTCATTAATTTATAATAATGATTTATTATATTATTTTACTTTACACTTAAGTAATTAATTAGTTCATTAATTGTTAATTAAGAATTTTCATTTCCTTACTTTAATTTTTTTTACTTAGTAATAGAAACTTTGAATGTGATATTTAAATTATTATTATTTACAACTTCAATATTTATTCTTTCTATTTTTTAATTTTATACTATGCTAACTTAATTTTATTTTCAATCCAAATCACTTGGAAAAACAACTTATTACTAACTTAATAATACTATACAATTCCAAAAACAATTACAATTAAAATCATAATCACAATTTACAATCCTAAATAACAATCATAATCCCAAAAATCTAAATATCCAATATCATCATTTTACAAATATCACAATCCCAAAAATCTAATTCTATAACAATCCACATTATAACTATTCTACATCACACAATTCTAAAAACAATCACAATCATAGTTCATAATTTTACAACAATTCACAATCCAACTAACAAATTCACAATTCCAAAAATCCAATTTATAATACAATTCCAAAAATCCAAAAACCAAAAAATTAAAAACTTAAATAATCTAAAATCCACTAAGAGTGAGGTTTAAAAATGAGGATAGCAACGAAAACTTGAACGTTGGATGGCCAAAAAACAACCAAAAGCTCCAAAACTCAATTGGGAAAAATTTTAAGGATTTTTCAATTTAGGGAGATTTTTATAAATATTGTTTAATAATATGAGTTTCTACAGTACAAAACTCAGAAATCTATGTGTTTTTTGAAGTTTGGAAGAGATTTTAGATGGAATAAGGTGGAGAAACGAAGCAAAAGGGTTGGAGGAGGGGGAGGAAGCCGGAGAAAATGGAAGAAGAAGAGTCATCAGGTTCGTTTATACACAGAGCTTTTTACGACGACAAATGTAGTTGCAAATAATTATAATGTCATTGCAAAAAAAGATGAACAAAACGACGACATCTTATTTAGTTTGGATAAGATGATTCTCGAACTACTTTTTGCTATGACAAATTAAAAACATCATTGCAAATGACCACCTTTTCCTTCGCTAAAAGTTTGGTGAAAAATTAAATTTTCACCTTTTGCAACGAATTTGTTGTCGTAAATAATCTCACTGTCAATGTGTTTGATAGTCAAACATAGCTATATCCTATTAGTATTTGTGATGACAATGTCGTCGCAAAGATGAACCTAGTGATTGCCACATGTACCTTATTATTATTTGTGACAACAATACCATCGCAAATACCTACGTAGTGGTGCGAGAATACTTCGCGCCACATAGGTTTAAGCTCCAAATATAATTGCAACAACATGTCATCCTAAATACAAAAGGATATTTTTTTAGTTATTTGTAATGATATGTCGAGGTAAATATGAATGAATATGCGATGGTATGTCATCGTAAATATTTTTAGTGACAACAATATGGAGGTGCATACAGAGCCCATATTTGTGACATTATGTTGTCGTAATCGTGTGAATATTTTGTCATCGCAAAAAAATCATCACTAATAGCCCTTATTGTCTTAGTGTAGAGAAGCTTTAATTCAATGGACTCGTGATGTTGGAAAAAGGAATAAATTAGTTATTGTTATTAAGAGATCTGATGCGGGTGGTTATCGCAGTAAGAATCCAAGGACTGCATTTGGTTATGAAAGAAGTAGAAAGTATAGAGAATCAATAAAAAAGAATGATGAAAAAAAAACCAAATGTACAAAAGATGATAAGCAAAAGAAAGGTGGATGCCCTTTTTTGTTACTAGGGAAGAAGCTAGCAACTGATGATGATTGGATGCTAAGTGTTGTATGTGGAGTACACAATCATTTATTTGCAACAGATCTCACTACAAGAAGAAGACGATTTAGAGACGACATTTATCATCGCTAAAACTACAAAAATTGTCTCTAATAATATTCAGAGACGACATTGTCGTCGCCAAATGTCGTCGCTAATAAGTTGTAGCAAAAGACCTTTAGCGACGACATTTTATCGTCGCTAAAATTAGCGACGACTTTGTCGTCGCTAGTTAGGAATAAAATTTAAAATATTTCAAAATCGTTTAAAATACAGTGACGACATTTATCATCGCTACAGAATTTTGCGATGACTTTTATCGTAGCTAATTAGTAATAGACAACTTTTAATTTGCAACGAATTTGTGACAACTTTGATCGTCGCTATCATATAAGATATTTGCGACAATATATCTTGTCACTAAAATATAAATGTCGTCGCTAAAAACCATTTACCGTCGCTATAGCCTAGTACCGACGACATATGTCGAATTGTCGTCATTGAAATATTTCAACGACGATAATTGTCGTCGCTAAAATTTTTTTAGGGATGACAATTGTTGTTGGTGTATGCTTTTATTTTTTTTTTCATCCTTAACAATTTCACCCCGGACCATAATAAACCTGCAAACAAATAACAACCAATTCACAAATACATTCATTTCATTTCTCATCAAACTAATAACTAATGAAATTTGATATAAATAAAATATAACTATATTGACAATAAGTTGATATGTACATTAAATCAACAATTCTAAATTATAAAAGTAGAAACTAGTCTCCTAAATTAGCAGTGTCACCATCATCATTGTTTTCTTCTTGAAGTGGATAGGAAGACATAACAGGTGGGGGTGGTGGTGGTGGGGGTGGTGGAGCGGGAGGAGGGGGGAGGAGGCATTGGTAAATCTAAATCTGGAAATAAATGCTTGAATATTGCCATCATTTGATTTTGATATTCAGCCATTTGATTTTGATATTGAGTTTGTTGCGTGTTATACCGAGATTGTTCCTCCATCCATTGTTGCACTTGTGGAGGGACTTGTGGGTATGAACGAGCCTCCTCAAGAGTAGCTACTGCAAGGATGTCTTTTCTTAGCCTTGGGCCTACTCCTTTCCTATGCCCTCTGTGTGATCCAAGCACATTCTCTGCTATCTCTTCTTCATTCATGAGATGTGTTGTCTGAGATGTGCCCAAACTAGAAGCAGAAGCAGATGCAGCAGCAGCAGCTTAGGTTTGTTGAGTATGCATTTGAAGCATTTCCTTTTGCACATTCCATTTAACAAAGTAAATTACAAAGTAAAGTACAATAAATCCAACTCAAAATTTCATAACTAAAACTTAATAAGTTATATGGCTTACATATCTAGCCGTTGCAGCATTATTAACCCGTTTTCCATCAGAATATTGATGACATTGACACCAATTTTTCAAAATTGAAAGCAACTCACTAGTCTCAGGATTTCTCTGCAAAAGGGATAAACTTGTGTTAGAACAATACATATCTTAAAGAAAAAATGAAACATAGTTTAATAAATTTTTATTTACTACCTTTTGATATCTCAAATTAGCATACAATTGTGTTCCATGATGACTTGGCTGCTTGACATTTGCTCTGTTTCTTTTATTTGTCATTGACCTTTTCTGTTACAAAGATGAATTATTAAATTATTACATTATATTGATATATGTAATGATCATGAAAAATTGAGTTTATAACTTTAAACCTGAAAAGCTTCGTTGCAGAAGCGATCACAAGCAGCCTCCTAATATGCTTGTATTCGTACATTGTCGGGACCTTGTTTCTTCACATTACTACATTTTTGACACCCCCCCTCCCAATTGCTTGAAGTATTCATGAAGGTCATTTTTTCATTCTTTATACCGGTCTTGTGCATTACGATCTATTGATGCCGCTGATATAGGAGTCAAATCAAAATAAAAAAGATCCTATAATTTCATTATAAGAATCACAATTAATACAAGGTCGGTAAAATAATATATTATAAATAAAATGTGAAATACTATTACCCATGTCAGAGGTAAAATTTGATCCTTGTATACCGTGGGAACCTTCTTCCAACTATCATAATATGGAAGAATTTTGGATTGCACCGCTTGACCTATACAATTACTTAAGCGGGCTGCATTGTCTCCTAAGCCTCTATATGTCTTTCCTTCAGTTTCTAGGAATACCGAAAGTTTCCCTTTAGTAGCACCAATAATTTTGTGGACATCCTTATTTTTTGTGCGTCCACGAACTTTCTTAGCGACAGCAGGCACTGCAAAATAAAACCCAAAAAACAAGACACCATAAGAGTATTAGATTTTATATAAAAGTTATAATACATTTGATAGAACACTTGTTTGTTTTCAGTTGTACCTGACTCACAATCTGCTGGAAGTCTTCTTGGATCCGGCGGAGGTTCTACACCTCCAAAAGATCCAGCACATGTAGCAACAGGTCCAGTCATCCTAATCACCTATTGATAACAAGTTATTCAAATAGTATTCATTAAAAAGAATAATTTGAAAAAAAGAAAGTTCATTGAGAACTAGTACTAATGGAAATAAGTTAAATTTACAAGTACATTATTCATCATCACTACTACTCTCATTGTCGGTTTGTTCAAAACCAATATCATCGTCTTCATCTTTATTCTCTGTGCTTGTATCATCGTCATACTCCATTAAAGTATCATCCTTCTCAAGGTCAACCTCGATGTCATCAATTGCATGACCCACTTCGATTAATGTTGCATTCTCAACGACATTAGGATCAACATCATTTCTTCTAAATGTTGTTGTCTCCAAATTGGGTAGCTCAACTACCAGTTCAAAATTGAATAAGCATCTTGTAGCACCTCGACTGAACTAGAATATGAGTGTTTGATGTCAGGAAGATCCCAGACATGTCAATGACCAAACTGTTGGACTATTTTCCAATTAGAGCCATTAAGCTGATCTTCAAGATAAAACACTTGTTTTGCTTGTGATGCTAATATAAAGGGATCATCTTTATAAGCCTCGGCATTGACAAACACACTTGTCAAGTTTTTATTATGTAAGATCCTTTTTTTTCTTGGATCAACGTCAAACCATTTACACCTAAACAACACAACCGAATAATCATTCACATATCAGAGTACCAATACATCTTCTAGCCGACCGTAATATGTGTTGTCATCAACACCAAGTACACAAACCCCACTGTTTTGTGTTTTTCCCTGAACATCATGATTGTTGCACACAAACTTGACCCCATTTACCACACAAGCAGAGTATGATAGTACAGTGTCATTGGGACCAGATGCCAAGGCAAGCAATTCATCAGTGGCCTCCAATGAATGATTTTTTTGTAAATGGTAAACCTACAATGAGAAATCTGTTATTGTTACAACATCTTTAAATATGATTTTTCACCTAACAAGATAAAAATAATTTTTAACCTTTTTGTAAAACCACGTAGGAAACTCATCAATTTGAACCTTATTCAAGTTTCTTCTACCAGTAATTTCAAGCTCATGCATCTGTTCCCTATACATGATATCATCTCTATAAAAGTTATGTTATATAACATAATAGAAAGTTAACAATTAAAGAGGTAAACTTACTCTATGTATCTTTGGATTTGTGGGCAATTATTTAAAATATACCACTTAGTCTTCTACCTTAATTGCTCATTTAAATAAGTTGCTATAATCTTTCCTATTAATTGGCATTGTGATTGGAAGACCGATATGTTTTTGTTTGGAGTAGAATCACAATCAAGCAGGTTCCTTTCAGGCCTATTGAACTTAGTTTCGCTACCATGAAAGTAATGTGAACAGAAAGTCAAAGCCTCATTCCCAACATAAGCCTCTACAATTGACCCTTCCAGTCGTGCTCGATTTCTAACATACTGCTTAAGTAACCCAATATACCACTCGAAGGGATACATCCACCTTGTATGAATAGGACCCCCTTGCATGGCTTCTTCTAGCAAATGCAAAGCCAAATGAACCATGACATCAAAAAATACAGGCGAAAATATTCTTTCCAACTTGCATAATATTATGACAATTTGGTCTTCAACTTTCTCTAAATCAGAGATCTTTAGGGTTCTGGAACAAATTTGTTGAAAGAAATAACAAAGTTCAACAATTGTATCAGTGATCTCTTTTTTCAGAAATGGACAAATACCGACCGGTAATAAACATTGCATGATCACATGACCATCGTGTGATTTTAGTCTAGTGATTTTGCCATCAGCATCGACGTTCTTTTTCAAATTTGTTGCAAACCCATCAAGAAACTTTACGGATTTAATAAAGGCACCAAATTGTTTTCGTTCTATAGGAGTTAAAGTGTAATCTGCATGAGGTTTCATTAATCGATCCCCATCCTTATAAAGATGCAATTCATTCCTTATGTTTATGTCTGCTAGATCCATTCTTGCCTTGTCTGTGTCCTTTGACTTCCCATCAATATGCAATATTGTGCCCAACATGCTATCATAGACATTATTCTCAATATGCATGACATCTAAATTGTGCTTTAGCAACAAATCTGACCAATATTCTAGTTCAAAAAATATACTCTTTTTCGTCCAGTTTAACTCATAAGGTTCTCGCCTTCTTTTCTTCCCACCAAAATCAATGTGCTTGCCTGGTAGTCTACTTCGCACACGTTTCAACTAATTTAATATTTCAGCTATAGACAAACGTGGAGGAGGGAGTCTTTTCTCTACCGTACCATCAAATTGTTTGTCTCTCCGCATCCTATTTGAAGTTGAAAGGAATTGCCAATGGCCTATATAACACATATTACTCCTTAAACGCTTAGAAGGAGTATGCATGTTGCACATTGGACATGCATTGTATCCCTGGCCACTCCAACCGAACAAACTGCTTTAAGCAGGAAAATCATTGATAGTCCATAACAATGCAGCATGCATCCTAAATGATGTTTTAGCATAGGCATCATGAATTACTAATCCATGATCCCAAAGGTCTTTCAACTCATCTACAACTGGCCTCAAAAACACATCTATATCCTTTGCAGGAGCATTAGGTCCTAGAATCAACAAAGTCAACATCAAGTATGGTTCCTTTGTGCAAAGCCATAGAGGTAGATTGTATGTTGACAAGATAACTGGCCACATACTGTAAGGTTGACTCATATTTTCAAACGGACTAAACCCATCAGCTGCTAAACCTAAACGAACATTTCTTATTTCAGAAGCAAAATCAAGATACCTACGATCAAATGCCTTCCATGCCTCTCCATCTACTGGATGTTGTAGAACTCCTTGCATAGATCAACCAGTTACATGCTATCTCATATCTCTTGCAGTATGTCTTGACGCATATAAATGCTTCAACCGATCCTTTAAGGGGAAATATCATAATACTTTATGAGGCACTCTCTTTCCCTTCGTGTTTGAATTCACCCATTGACTTTCACCACATATAGGACAAGTGTTTCGATCAGCATATTCCTTCCAAAATAAAGCACAATCATACTTGCACACATGAATTGTCTCATAACCTAAACCCAACTTGCGTAACTTTATCTTGGCCTCATAATGTGAAGTAGGAATATTGTCCCCTCCCAGTAATGCCTCCTTTAAAAGCTTTAGCAAAGAGCCAAAAGATTTGTTGGTCCATCTGTGAAGCACCTTTAAATGCATCAATTTTACTAAAAAATCCAGAGATGAAAAGTTTTCACATCCAGGATACAACTCTACCTCAAGCTCAGCAAAAAGTTCTTCAAACTGCTTAGAATTGTATTCTTCAGTTGGACTTGAGTCTTTTGCTTCGACATGATTGCTTGCCCCAACTACATCATCTAAAACGTTTTGCATCTCGTTAGTAGATTGTTCATGTGTTTCATAACCATTAATGTTCGCATTATAAGATTCTCTATGGTATATCCATATAGTATATGTTCAACTAAATCCCTTATCAATTATATGAGCTTCAACCACTGGTAATGTTTGCATTGCTGCATTCAAACAATTAATGCACGGACAACTAACTTCTCCATCCTTATTCATGTAGTATTTTGCTCTTTCCAAAAATGCCATTGTACCATTCTAGTATTGGTCCGAAAAATGATCATTTTCAAAAATATAACTCTTGTCAATTGTCATTTTGATGTTTTCAATCCTACAGTCAAATGTAATACTAACTCTCATTAGTGTGTAAAATTTTGTACTAAATAAATTTGGTTACATAATACGAACTAAGTAAAATGCATGGCAATCAAAATTGGATGATCAAAGATACTATAATCTATCTAGTCCTATAATTACCGACCTATAATTACTCAAAAAGAAAAGCATTGCAATGGAAATATTCTTTCCTTATCATAATAACTCCACACGATGAGAATTATAACGTAATAACACGTCAAATTTTTAATTGATATTACCTCAAATTAGTGATCCAAGAAGAAATGTGACAGAGAACCAATTGACACCAACAACAAACACTGTCTCTTGGGAAGGGCAACCTACATTGTCAAACACAAATAAATCTTAAGCAATCATAGCATAGATTTAGTGTCCAAGGTCCAAAGATACAAACTTCATTCATTATAAATAAGTGCAATATGCTTCTAACACTAGAATCACAAAACCCCGCTTATGCGTCAATATGTATATGTTTGTAAAAGAAAAATCATCTTAAATTATAAATACGTTAACAATATTTTAGTATAAAAACAAATTTTCTAATTATTTATCAACATAAAATTAAATATACATTTAGTTGTTTTAATTTGACTATTATTTTTTCTAATTATTGTGTATTAATTTTCCAAAGTACCTATAATTACTATTTCATACTATTAAATTTATGCATGAAATTTAGTCTTTATATCTAAAAAAAAAAAAAAAACAAAAACAACATTAAAGAACAAAACAAATTCCAGCAGCAGCAGCAACAACAACAACCGAAATCGCCGCTAATTCCATTTTAAATTTGGAATGGATATTTATATATAATATGTATATATCTTATCGCTAATTCCTTGATGATTTATTCGCATTTGGTAAAATATACCGAAATCGCCGCTAAATTTCGAAGAAATCTTCTACCTTTAAAAAGCATAAATATGACCCCACTACTATGGTCGAAAGTCCAACATATTGACATCAAGTTAAGAAAATGCGTAAAATGTGAATCTTGAGCTAGATTTTATTTGAGTCATTTGTTTAAGCTTCCTATCTTTGTATTATTTGGCTAAAGAACAAGTGTTTTCCCTTTTTTGAGTAATCATCAAATACATGGAAACTGCAAACCGTCCACGCGGTCTAGTCAAAACAATTAGGCATTTTAAATGGCATAATATAATGGATTTGGGGAAAAAAGACACTACCTTTTTTGTCGTTATTGTTATTTGGTCAATGGAATTTGTGGTTGCCCCACTTTTCTTCACTCTATTCATTTTGGGGAAAAAAAGAGGAAGAGCTATTGGCTGATTATAATGGACGGCCACTGAAAATTTGATGTTTAGCAAAATTAGTTTTAACCACGATTTTTGGTTGGTATAGTGTAAAGCTTTTATATGTTACACTGATCAGAAAAAATAAGCTACAGTATATAGCTTTCACATGATACTGTTTTCAATTTAAAAGTTTTAGTCATAACCATAATTTTTCAAAGTTCTTATTGTGATATAAATTAGGCAATAATATTTGTGGTTGTCCTACAAAAAAACTGTTGGAGATTTTTACCTGGAATAGAACATTTACATTAACAACGTTTCATGAGCACCATATTGCAGGACACACCTACTGATTTTTTTTTGTTTTTTTGTTTTGATATCATTAAGCTCCCTGGCCCTTGGTCTTGTTCTCATTTTTCTCAAATTAAGGTAAGATCTAAAAAGGGGTAACACCTTTTTTTTTTCTTTGAAAGAAAGAGGGCTACTTTTGTGGTGCTTAATTATTTATGTTTTGAATTATTCAAGCCACAAGTAGAAAAGCATTCGAATAACGGATTGAATTAAAAGTGGTAATTTGTAAATATTGCGTGGCTAAATTTGCTTAACTAAAGTTGGCCTCAAACTAGTGAATGCTTCCTTGCCAAAAAAAAAAAAAAAAGGGAAGTTGGCCTCAAAGTTGGCGAAATATGTCTGTGGTTGCTAGGCCAAGGCTTTTTCCTTCCATTAAATTATAAGCAAACTGAGGGTATAATATGTGCCCTTCAAGGTATCAACCAGATTCAAGTACACCAAGTTTATATAGTGTAAACGTGGCCAACGTTTGTACACTGAAAAATTGTCCTCAATCGAAAGGTCATTATTTAATATTCATCAAAGACTAGGCACTGCTTTGCCAGTTTCCAAACTCCCTAAAATATATATATATATATAGATATATACATATTAAAGAAGGGCCTGTATATATTCAACGTTTAGCGAAGAATTAGGGACCACCATACGTTCAGTTTGCAGCCTGAGATCAGGGACAACCATATGTTCAATTTGGATTTTTTTTTTTTTAGAAAAAAAAAATAGAGAGATTAACTAAGCTTAATGCATCTTAACCGAGTTGACACGGCCACTGAACAACTCAATCTATTACTTAATCTATATTATAATTGTAATAATAAAAGAAAGATGAGAAGGCGCAGAAATTCATAATTCTGTAATAAATTAGGGTAGTGTCCTAAAGAAGGAATTTACACCAATGTATCTTGAATGTTTTGTTATTTGAAGATTGGATCCCAGACTTAAATCTTGGCGTTTAGATTTATGAATTTGACAATATTATTCAAGTCCTTATGATGCTAATAGATGACAATAGGGTTCCAAAATGGAGAGAACCAAGTTCAAAGGCATATTGGTGAGCAATTACTTTGTTCATTGTTGTATCATATTTTATATTGCAATATAATAGGTAGAACTACATGTATTATTTTCATTTCCCTCCATGTAGTTCTCTGTTCAAGTTTCTACTTTGTCTTTCTTAACTTGTTATTTTCTACATCACAGCCTATATATTATAAACTTAGAATTATACTTCCTATCTTTCTATTCGCCTTCCTCTTTTATTTATTTTTTTTTCTTTTTGGCTTTGTCTTGACCTTTTCTTTCATACTATGTCGTAGCCTCTTCTTAAAAAGGATACAAAAATCAGACAAATTCTAGAGGAAGTCAAACTTAAAATCAAAAACTTAAACAACTAAATGTCTAGCACTAAAAATTATGGCACGAAAAATTCCAGAGGCAGAATCCATCCAAAACATACTATTTGTTCTCAAACTTAAAAAAAAAAAAAATACAAACTTAAATAGATTTCAATCCAACTTGTATGCATAATAAAGGTAGAATTTGATGTGTAAAATCATGCAAATTATGGATTAATTTCATTGTTTTCTTTCATGCTCAGATGTTAAAATCAAAATCAAACTCACAATTTCTAAGATGCAAGTTTATGTTTAGCACTAAAATTTAAAAACAAAGTTGTATTAGATACAATTTCTAGACAGACAAATTCCAGAGGAAATCAAGGCACGAAAAAAAAAAAAAACCTTACAACGTGTGGCGGCAGACAGCGACAATCTGGCGTGGCAAACTGCAACAATCCGACCAACGAATAGTATTGGCGGGGCTCGCAGGGGTCGCAATCTTGATCGGAAGTGTTTTTCCAAAAAAATTTTAGAGAAAGAAATGGCTGAGGATCTGAGAAATGGCTGAAGACAGAGAGGAAGACGGAGAGAGGAAGTCAAGAACAAGAGGCTGGATCGATAAGTAGGTGAGGAGAAAGCTGGGTTTGGGGAATATGTATTGCCTTGCAGCAACGACATATGTCGTCACTGAATATATACATACCAAAACAACAACGTATTACAAAGTGAGCAATTCAACGACGACATTTTGTCATCGCTAAATATGCTAAAATAAATGCCTGCGAAATTACGGTGGGTGTTTGGGAATTTTAGTAACGAAATTTTCGCTAATATTCAGCGATGACTTATGTTGTCGTTAAATTATTATAAAGTGAGCAATTCAATGACGACATTTTTGTCGTCGCTAAATATGCTAAAATAAAAGCCCGTAAAATTATGGCGCGTGATTTTAGTTAATATTCAGCGACGACAAATCTCGTCTCTAAAACTTGCGTAACCTAAATTACAAAATCGTTATTGGGCACAGATTTAGCGACTATTAGCAACAATATTGTCGTCGCTATATAGTATTTTAGAATGTCGTCTCTAAAAGTTTCATTACTAAATCATATAATTGTTGTAGTGTTTCAAGGGACACTTATTTGCATAGAGGTTAAAAGCGAGGAAACTTCATTATTATCAAGTCACATTGAAGCAAGGGATCCGTCTAATTGATGTTAGCACAATGAAGATAATTTATAATGCGCGCCATAAACAAAGGCTTTTGGAGAAAGCTGGAAGAACACAAATTCGACAACTTATGAGTAAGTTATCTAAGAATGAATATGTTGAATGGCATAGGAGTTGTTATTAATCTAAGGCAGAGATTTATTTTGGGCACCCCTACTAGCGTTGACTTATTTCATGCCTTTTCACGTGTTTTGCTCATGGATTGTATGTACAAGGCAAATAACTATCATCATCCATTATTAAAAACTGTGGGTGTAACTTCTACTAATATTACCCTTTTAGTAGCTTGTGCATACCTCGAATCTAAGCAAGAAAGTAATTTTTTATGCGTGCTATATAAACTGAAAGGGTTAATGGATGAAGATGTTTTAACTGATGCAATAGTTGCAGACAGGGATTTAGCATTGATGAATGCTCTTGAGATTGTGTTTCCCACTTCAAAAAATTGTTTTATCGATACCGTATTTACACAAATACATTGGCATGTTGTACGAAGATATTTAAGACAAAAGAAAATGAAATAAATTTTTCTCTAATTGGAATATCTTGGTATTGTCTTCGGAAAAGCATGAATATGTGCAAAACCTTGGTGCACTACAAAGAGATTATGAATGCAATCCACGGGCCTTAGAGTATGTAGCAACTACTTCGTTAGATAAGTACAAAGAGAAATTTGTCGCAGCATTGGACAGATAGAACGAAGCACTTTGGTACCGTGACAACAAATAGGTATGTTTATTTTCCCTGATTACTATATAATAACATATGTGACATAGATAGATATAATATATTTTCTCTTGTTGCTAGAGTTGAGAGTGCACATGCAAAAGAGATATACTAGTTAAAGGATTTAATTAAATGGTCCACATGTTTTTTTTTTTTTAAGTTTTGTTATTGATTCGTTGCAGACACATCGACGAAGATTCAATAATATGCCTAAGACTTGTCTGGATGCATTTCCATGTGGATTGAGGCCATACATTATGCATGTGAAAGATGTGAAAGATAATGATAATTGTGACACCATATGCCATCTTGTTACAATGTGGTGTTACATCATTTATCAATCCAACAATGCCTAACCTTTTTGCCATTAAAATCAAACCCGGTGCCTCCACTTTCACGCAAGCATATTGCTATAGGTTTTGCTAATAAACATTTTATTGTGGTACATATCTTATATTTTATTCTAACATTAATATCTTAAGATCAAGACACCGGTACCACCCATTGCAAATAGTTGGTTCAAACATTGTTCCAAATGTGCTTATGAGTGAAAAAATGCATACCCGTTGCGAATTCAACATTTTCGACAAGTTGTGGGTCCTAGCTAGCGTGTGCACTTCGGGCACAATAAATTTAGATAATGATAAAGAGTCCGTATAATTTTTTTACAAAGAGAAAGTACGTTTATTTCAAAACATTTCATATGATATTGTGCATATTTGTCGAGTTTTAGCGTTCGTAACAATGTCCTCGATTTTGTCAAATTACATACAAATAAATGTTTTTTGTATTTCGTTCAAAGTTTATTATTGTTTGAATAAAGTAGCATTTATGATAAGTGCTTGTTTAGTTAAATTAGTAGATACAATAACAAATAAATGTTCTTTAAAAAATATTTTTTTAATAAATTATAGTGGATATATATATTTTTATTATAAAAATTTTCTTTATGTATGAAAAAACTTCAACAAAAAAACCAAAAAAAAAAAAAGAGAAATAGAGAAATAAAAATATTAAAATAATGAAAAAATGGTGGGTGTGAAAAGAAAAATACAGTGAAAGGAAGTAATAATAATAATGGTAGTTTTAAAACTATAGGGATTGCAATAAGTAAATTTAATTATTTTAAAATTATAAGGGAGTGTGAAGAGTTAAAAAAAGGTGCAAATAAAACCACCCAAGATATATTGATGGAGTATTTTTAGAGACGGATATTCTTAAGAAAAGTTGCAAGAAAATTTTCTATCAAGTATGTTATGATTTGCTTTCGCTACAGTATTTGTGTTTATGATAGAAAAAGAATATATTTTTTAATTCTTTTAGGGCTCGTTTGGCATACCGTATTAGAACTTCGTATTGTATCATTTTAAAATAATACAATGTTTGGTATTAACAACGTATTGTATAAAATAATACATGATGTCAATTTAATACAATACATGTTGTATTATATAATAAACAAAAAAAGGCCCACATTAAATTGTATTATAAAATTTACTCTGTTTAATACACAAAAAAAAGGCCCGTTTAATACACAAAAAAACTTGTATTTTGTTTTGGATCGATTTTCTCTCTCAACAGGGAGTCTCTCTTTGCAACTCTTTCTCTCTGCAACTCTCTCTGCTAGGGTTTCAATCTCTTGGAGTTGTCGTTTCTTTTGATTCCTCTGCTTCTTCTACTCGGATTGATCGCTCCTGCTTCGCCGCTAAGTCAACTCATCAACCTAGGCCGAGTAAGTGCTTCCTTTGGCGTTCTTCTTTTTCTTTACTTTCTGAAAGTGCAACGATTGGATTTACCATTTTCACTTGTGATCTGAGTATTTCATTGTGGATTGTTTTAGCTTCGATTCTCTATTCATGTAAACTGGATTGGTTTCTCACTGTGTTTTTTTTTTTTTTTTCAATTGTTTGTTCCGCTTGGGTCATGCCTTGGTGAGAAATGTGAGGATTACAAGATTTTTAAATAGGTTTCATGGAAATTAGATCAACAGTTGGTCAAGAAATGTTCTCGTCTTATGATTCTGGGTCTACAAGTAGATAAAATTTATTAATTTTTGGCTCCACACCTACTATGTACAGAGAGTTAGAGCTTTTGTAGAAATGGAATTTTGAAGGCCATAGAATAGCCTTTGATTGGAACCGGTTTTTCAATTATTGATAAATGAAATTGTGTCAGGGTCAAATTATTGATTGTTTGTTTGCTTTGTCTGTTGGAGTTTGTTGACCCCTTGAAGATACAGTACTACTTTATCATTCTGATGTAACCAATCTCATTTGATCGGCATGCAAAAACTTGTCTGCATTTTTTGGGTGGGGGTTTGGGTGTCTTAGGGGCTTGAAGGCTTGCAATGAGCTGAGGTTCTCGTGAACATCTAGGGTTGGAGGGCCATAGAATAGCCCTTGATTGGAACCTATTTTTAAATGAAGTGTTTCTTTTGCTAGAATTTTCTATTGTTTGTATTATACTTTTTAAGCAATTTTTCACAAACTTACATGCTTGGAAGCGAGTTGTACATAAATCTCAGAGCATTCAGAACTTTTGAGGATGTGACTTTAGGATCTGACCAAGATTCATCTACTTAATGAAATAAAAGGGTAACAACATATCATTCGTTTTAAGATGGATAAAGGCAGGTTCTCAATAAGTTTCCAAACATGTAACTTTCAAACACAAGGATCTTGGAAGGGCATGTAAACCATGAAAACTAAGACTTACATAAATTTATCAAGGAGATGAAATCCCAGAGATGATAGAATATGAAATACGTGAAAACTTAAACTTACATAATGTTTTTACAAGGAAAAAATTGGTGGAAAAAAGTTCCCCCATACCGCTCACTAATGATAACAGACAAGTTACGCTTAAACTAGTGCTTGCCACTATCAGTAAAGACTTGGAAACTTGAGTCGAGATGAGCGACGACCAAGGCCTTAAACACAAAGTCATCAATTGCAATGCACATCTGTTGGAAAGGAAAAGGCTTTGTATAAGATTTCTTTTCCGACAGTGCTTTGGGAACCTTCTCATACACGCATGGAAAATTCTTTTAATGGAATTTTCCATGTTGGCGCATCTCGAATTACATTAGTTTCCTCTGTTTACTATCCAGAGTCAAGTGTTGGGTGTGTTTTGCATTACCCTTCAGCTTTTAGAGAATACAAGTTAATGGTATATATATGCAAATATCATATCAGTTGGACCATGCAAACTTGCTTTGTCGGCTTTCCAAGTTTTAATTAATTTCACTGAGTATTTTTAGTATTTACATTGTACCAATAAAATTCCTACAATAAATGAAATTGTGTTAGGGTCAAATTATTGATTGTTTGTTCGCTTTGTCTGTTGGAGTTTGTTGACCCCTTGAAGATACAATACTAGTTTAACATCCTGATGTAACCAATCTTATTTGATTGGCATGCAAAAACTTGTCTGCATTTTTTGGGTGGGGGTTTGGGTGTCTTAAGGGCTGGAAGGCTTGCAATGAGTTGAGGTTCCCGTGAACATCTAGTGTTCTTTGATAATACAGAATGATGCTTTCGGAAAAATTCCACACTTCTAAAAAATTGTCCCTTAAATTTTTATGTTTGTTAGTATTTGATTCTTAGAAAAGGTTCTTTTGTATTCTATGGACAGATGGTATTCAGTGGCAGAGTGTTGTAGGATGATCTGTCAACATTCATAGTTTGATAGGAATGGGATATTGTTGCTTTATCTTTATGGCTATATTTTTCATATTTGTTCCTATGCCTTTTATTCCCCTCTCCATGTGCTGTAGGTAAATTTGTTTGCTTTTAATTTTGTTTTAGCACATTCTTTATCTACTTAAAGAGGTAAAGCGATCACTATTTACTAATTTTTGGCTCTCTTCCATGCATAATAACTAGTTCATATAATAATTCTCTAACCAAAAGCATAGATAGGTTAACATCGTTGTTCTTCCTCTATACAAAGTTCTACACTAAGGTCCAACAAACATCATAAAAATTATCCATGATCAAAAGCTAATAAAACCATCATGAAGCCTATATGCAAGTCGCTCATGTGTCTAAAGACTCTAACACTCAAGTCATACAAGAATATGCAACACTTTCTTAGGTCCTAAGTGAACCAACTCATAAAAATTACCAAACCTTATAATGAATCATCAACATTGTATTACAAATTGGGTAGCGAGTGATGGAATTTAGTATGTTGATTTATGTGTGCATGTTTCATTGTGTTTGTGTTACAATTTCTTACTAGTGATTCCTTTTTATTGTTTATAGATATGGATATGGCACAAAGGAATGCGATTATATTTCTTATTATGAGGTTGTGGCATATGCAAATGATGACCATGTGCATGATGATATTGTGGATGTATGACATAGCAGACAGGCGTTATAGGAAATATATTCTTAAAAATTGCACATTTGTTAGACATGAGACACGATTGCAATATGTAAATAGTCTTATAAGAGATAGTGATGTAATGTGTGTGAGCCAGCTAAGAATGAATAGAAGAACTTTTGGAATTTTATACGAATTACTTCGCACTAATGGAGGAGTAAAAAATGATGGTTTAGTTACTGTGGATGAGCAAGTAGCTATGTTTATGCATACACTTGCCCATCATGTAAAGAACAGTACAATTGGAAGTAGATTTAAAAGGTCGGGGGAAACGATTAGTAGATATTTTAATTCAATACTACATGGAGTTTTAAGATTACATGATATTCTTCTTCCCGTGCCAGATCCCGTGCCTACCGATTGCACTGATAATAGATGGAAATGTTTTAAGGTATGATTCTAACTTTTATAGGTTTGATGACAAGGTGATAGGCTTTGTAATAAGTTGTGTTTTCTTTTTCATGTTTAGAATTGCTTAGGGGCATTAGATGGGACTTACATTCCTGTAAGGGTGCATGAAAAAGACAAGGGCAGGTATAGGACAAGAAAGGGCGGTGTTGCAACAAATGTACTAGGAGTTTGTTCTAGAGACATGAAGTTCATATTTGCATTGGCGGGATAGGAGGGCTCAACATCCGATTCTAGAGTACTCCGTGATGCCATTAGTAGGCCAAATGAATTGAAGGTTTCAAGAGGTAAATTGTGGTGGTTAGACATCTTGAATTTTTGAAGACATTAATTTTTTTAAAACTAAAATTTCTTCATTAACTTTTCACTTTAGGTTGCTACTATTTGGTAGATGCTGGATATGCTAATAGTGAGGGCTTCCTATCACCTTATAAAGGGACTCGGTACCATTTAAAAGAGTAGGAAGGCGATCTCCCTCAAAACCATAAGGAGTACTTTAACATGAAACATGCATCTGCTAAAAATGTGATAGAGAGATGCTTCAGCTTGTTGAAGGTTCGATGGTCTATCTTGAGAAGCCCATCATTTTTCCTAGTTAAAACCCAATTTTGGATAATCACAGCTTGCTGTCTTTTACATAATCTGATTAGGAGAGAGATGTCAATAGATCCGACTGAGTAGGAATTGGATAATCTCAGAAGAAGGCAAAGACAAACATATGTTAATCAAACTGTTCAAGAAGAGGAAGTGGAAGAAGAGGAGGATGAGAAAGAAGAGATTATTGGCACGATAGACTCTTCAAATGACTGGGCTGAATGGAGAAATAATTTAGCTATGCAAATATATAATGAATGGAGGCAACATAGGGGTCTTTACTTTTTGTTTTGTCTGACTACCCAAGTCTTTAACCTAGACTAAGTTTTTAATTTTTTGTTATGGTTTTTGTTTTGCTGATGCATTAGTGATGTAATAAATGAGAATGTAAAGAGACTAACTAGAAATATGTAAAAATAACTGTTTTTTTATGGTGTATATGTTGTTTTTTAGTTGCATTGTGCATATTATGGTTTGTACTAAATCTGTTTCCTTAAATTAAGGGGTTGGTGGGGAAGGCCAAAATTTGTCAATGATAATGTAGCCATGATTACATATATTCCTGCTTGTGAATTGTGATTAATTAGCACTATTTGATGTTTGATTTAGTAATGGGTGTCAAATGGAGAATGGTACCACATGTCACTTTGAAACTAGCACTAATGAAAATGATATTGAAGGACTAAACTTGATACAAAAGAATTGGTCTATCCTAATATGTATTTTGCTTCATATTTAGGTATGGATATTGGAGCTAGCAGCCAAATCAGTTTACAAAGTGGCAAAAAAAATTCTAGACGGACATGTAGTAAATTTGAAGAGGATGCCTTATTGACTGTACTTGAGGATGTTGTCGTCAAATGTGGTAATCGTTGTGATAATGGGAGCTTCAAATCAGGAACATTGAAAGAGATAGAGATTGCACTAGTAAAATCGATTCCAAATTGTGACTTGAAAGCTAATCCACACATTGAGAACAAGATACGAATGTTGAAAAAGCAATATGGAATGGTATATGACATGTTCAACAGAAGTGGGTTTGGATGGAATGATATAAAAAAATGTGTGGAATGTGAAAATGACCAAGTGTGGTTGAATTATGTTCAGGTTGGTTGGTTCTTTGCCTTATATTTTTTATGTTCAAATCACTAGTATTTTTTTAATAAGAATTAATTACTATATATTGCACTATCTTGTAGAATAACAAGGATGCAGAAGGCTGGAGGAACAAGAGTTTTCCAATTTATGAAAGGTTGGCTACTATCTTTGGAAAAGATAGAGCAATTGGTCGGGGAGTGGAAACACCAGCAGATATGGTTGATCATATGGATAAAGAAGCTGATGATGCTATAGAAAATGATGATACAAGGTCAGTGAATCAAACGTTGTCTGGATCATCTAATCAGAAGAAAAGATCACGCTTAAATGACGGAATGTTGGAAATTGCATCCTCATTCAAGAAAATGTTTGAGCAATCATTTGAGCAAATGAGACTAATTAGTGAGCGACTTGTTCAAGGAAATGGAGATGGAAAGGACATTGCTTTGGAGTTGAAAAACATGGGACTCTCATATAAGGATCAACTTGATGTCTTGACATATATTTTAGAGAAACCACAATATGTGGCCACATTTATGTCGATTGATGCATCATTGCGTTGGACATTTGTGAGGAGAATCATGAGGGAGATACGACATCCATGATAAAGTGGTTTAGTTTTGTGAAACTAACCTGCTTTTGAGAATAAGGTGATTAATGACTTAAACATTTAACATGCTACAATATTTTGTTTTTACACCTTGTTAGGAATCTATCCTATTTAGTATTTGATTTGTGTTTGAGACTTATTTTCCATGATGGTATTCTATTTTAATTTCCGTATTGTCTAAATCAATGCAAATTTTATGTGGAATTTTCTTTTAATAGATGCAGTATCATCATGTACTAACCTCAAACCCGACACTAGTCCCGACCTTGACTTTAATCTCGAATCTCGACTCCGATCCTAGTCTCAAATTCCAACCTTGAACTTGAACTTGAAATTGAAATTTGACCCCAAAATCATGACCTAAATTTAATATATTTAAAGTTTAAATTCTAATACAATACAATACGATAGTAAACAAACATTGTATAATGTAATACAACATGTTAATACGGTGCAAAACCAAACAATGTATTGTATAACACTAATGCAATACAATACAATACAATACGATATGGTATGCCAAACATGCCCTTAGAGCACGTTTTAACCAATTATTCAAATTAAAAATATTGTAATAATTTAAATTTTATAAAAAAAAATATTATAATAAAATTAATTTGAAACAAAATTTTTAGCTTGAACCAGTGTCCCTAAAGGTCCTCTTAAAATATCATCACTTCTTGGGTTTTGGCCAAGTTAAAAAAAATCAGATCACACTTTAAAGAGCTAATGAGACAAAATATAGATTAAAGCAAGGCATGCAAATCAAAATTATCGGCAGTGAAAATTAATATATATTATAAGATTCGCAAACGTGAAGAACGACACAAGAAGTTTTTAATTATTAAATGAGTCAAAGTCAACCAACAAAAAATGAATCTAAAAGAGAGTACCACCCGTAGCCAGCAGCCAATGTGGCTGACGGAGTGGTCTAATCATCGACAGTTGGAGTACAACATACAGCGCTTTTGACGAAACCAAATTGTGTTTACATTACGTAGCCAAGGGAAAAGGTTGATGGGATGAAAAGAGCCGCATGTAAAACGAGTCATTTTACAAAGCCTAATTAATTTACTACAGGGAAAAGATCTGCGAGGTTGGTAAGGTTGGTTAGAATATCCACCACCAACAAAAGAAATTTATTTCTTAGAGAAGCTGTACATACCTACCATCTTGATAACCTAAAAAAAAATTATACTATAAACCTCAACTCTAATCCTAAATTTTATATTATCTTATGAGTTGTATGTAATTTATAATAAAAGATGTAACAATCTTATAAACACGTAATAATTCAAGAGTTGATATAGAAGTTAAGATTAAAGTTAGTAGGCTTAACATTATTTTAAATTAAATTAATTTTGGGGTAATTCAAAACAGTAGTATCATTATTCAAAGCTAGATATTTTCCTGTGCCGCCTCTACTTCTATTAAACTTTCCATGGAGAAGTCAACCAAAATTTAGAGCCATTTTTTTAATTTTTAAACGTTTAACACTATTTTCATAAATTATTTAGGATATTTTTGTCTTTTTTCTCATTTCACAAAATGCATAAAAATTAAATTAAAATAATTATTTCAAATTTCAAATCGCTTCTATGTTCTAAATTTTCTAAAAATAAAGAGATAATTAAAACTACCACCACGTTTTGGTATGAAATTCAACAAATTAATGCAGATGAAAATAAGTTTTCGACTTGATTGTAGGACTATTGACGTGACTATTTTGGAAATAGATTGAGTCAAGATACCTTTAGTTATTGGATCGTTTAGTTGAAAAATATGCTACTAGGTCTCTTAATAACCACACACACAGGAGAAAAATATTGGCGAGCTGGCGAGAATTAACTAGCTCTTTGTCATTTTCCCTTTGAAAATTTTCTGTCCTCACATGAAAGCGGGCAATGGTAAATTTTTTTGTCAGAAAACATATCTTGACTGATCACCCATAATGCGGGAATCATGACAAATAACTCAATAATGTCACTCTCAGTCGATAATTTATTGGGTGGCAAAAGTAAAAAATGATCCTACGTCTTTTTGTGATCAATTTCAACTGTGTATGTAACGCATAACAGATGTAACACCATTCCGTAGAGATGTTATTTGTAAATAAAAGGAACTAATTTAGAAAAGAAACAAGTGTCATGCTGAGAACGACATTAGCGATAAAATGACAAATAATTTTGAAAACGACAACAAATATTAGAGATGGAAATTAGGATACAAGACCATATGATGCCACATGAATTTTAGAAAGACGAGATAGAAACGGCAACAAAACATGAAAATCCAAGTTATTAACAATACAGCTGAAAAAGAAAATGAGAGAAAAGCATTCGAGACGGCGTCATGGTTAAACCGGCAATAGCTAAAAAAAAAAAAAACAAGAAAATGACACTTGCGGACAATCACTGTAAACTTGGAAAAAGACGAAATTCTACTAATGAACGTCATTAACCACGGAAAATAATGTATTTTTATGATAAAGTAACATGTTTTGAGTGCTCATGACAATAACATAAAAACGACATCATATCAGAAAACGACAACAACATAAAGCCCCACAATATACATATACATATACATATACATATACATATACATATTACCAATATAATTATAGTAATAAACTCATATCTTAATCACATTATGATATAGTGTTTTATGACTTGCTATAGTAAGTTAAGCAAGTTGTTTATTAAAAAACTATTTCTCTATTTTTTAGAAATGTCAACAGTTGACATTACGAAATAAGTATGGGGAAAAAGTTAAAATCCCCATCTTTAAAATAAAAAAAAAATGGAGGAAAAAAAAGCAGAAAAAATATTGTACTAAACCCTAATTTTTAATCCAGCGAGTTTTGTGGTATGATTAAAAAAACTTATAAAAGGACATCTTTTGTATGTTATAAAACGAGAAAATCTATCTTATTTTTTTTAGAAGCCTTATTTTATATTGTTAAAGCATTAAGATTTGTTTTTGTTATTTTTTCATTAGATAAAATTCATGCCTTGATCTATTTTCTTCATCACACAATTTATATGAAAAAATAAGAAAGTAAGGAATAAAAAATTATATGTAATAGAAACAAATTAAATTTATGAAGCCACTTTTAAATTTGAGGATGACAAAATAGGTCACTTATATAAATGCAAAGCTTCAATACAAACTTTTTCAGGAAAAAAAAAAAAACTTTACATAAACTTAAAAACAAGAGCAAGCGGTCGGAAAAAAGAAAAGCAAATAAGCTTTAGAACAAAGCATTATTGTTAATGATTGATGATGGAAAATTAATGATCGATGATGTAATCGTCTTCAAGCTTATTGCCGTTAATGCTTTTCCGTCCATAATGAATGCCTTGATAAATCAATAAGCTCCAAGTTGCAATCACCATTCTCTGCGTATTATATTAACTATAGACATGGCTGGCATCTACATCTAATCATGTGATTGTCATTATAAATATAGCAACCTTTAATTAATCCCATATATTTGACCAAATCATAATATATCATGTAATAAATTTTTAATTACACTAATTTTTTAAGTAAAAAGTCATACTAGCAGGTTGCAAACAAGTTGTTCGCCTCAACCATATTCAAAGGGATTTTTAAATTACATGCTCATTAATTGTTTAAATATTTTTTTGGTCAAGTATCTATTTTATTATTATCGTTAGATTTATATCAAATGATTATTGTTATTGAAGATGAAACGATTAAAAACCATGCTCATATATATATGTATATGTACATGTACATGTATTTGTATATTTTGGGGAGGAACAAAAAACTTACAATCGTGAAGAATGAACGAAGGCAACTTGAAGAAGCTTGGCAACCGCGACAATAAATGCCAAATATAACACTGAAAACGCGACAGCAAATTGGAAAAGCGGCGAAATCTTGAAAAACCATAATAAATTGCTGACGACGAAAAAAAAAAAATCCGATGACTAGATCAATGAACGACATCAAAATGGAATTACCCGTAGACATTAAAGCAGGTGTGAGAAATAGGTAAAGCTTTAAACTGGCTAGTGAGAACCTGACTATGGGGATAATGGAAACATAGTGAAAAGAAAAGAAAAGGGCCTCTCTTACAAAAAGAGTCTTTTCAATTGTTTTGTTTTGTTATTTTCATTCGTTCATTCTTTCTATCCTTTTTCGAGATACGTGTCAATTTCTACAAACTCTTCTCAATTTCTCGACCGACTTGTTTCAAACATTTAGAGTGTTTGATAATGGTGAGAATTACTCAGTTTTTATTATAAATTTAGTTATAAACAATAAAAAAATTTTACATGTTATAATAACAATTAAAAAAATTACTACAATATAAAACTATTATATACTATAATAAAAATAATTTTCACCATCGATTTCTACTACTTTTAAATATCCACTTGATATATTTTATCAAGTTTGTACAGATAAGGTTGTTCCTGCAAGTTAAGTGCACTGGGATCCACTGACCTTCCAATCTCTCTCTAAAACGGTGACCTTTCAATCACTACATGAGCATTGGTTGTACCGCATCATGTTTGTACCTTATCCTATATATTTGCTGGTGCGTCGGTTATTAATGTTGCAAATTAAAAACCTTAATTTTAAAGTAAAAAAATATAATATTTAATTGTGGTTCACTTATATTATAAGAGCTAATTTAATTTTCAGTAATCGTAGAAAATTTATTATGAAAAAAAAAAGTTTATAAAAT
Source organism: Artocarpus hirsutus (assembly GCA_946598075.1). Classification (NCBI taxonomy): domain Eukaryota; kingdom Viridiplantae; phylum Streptophyta; class Magnoliopsida; order Rosales; family Moraceae; genus Artocarpus; species Artocarpus hirsutus. Next base: position 86,682 of record CAMOHE010051739.1, on the reverse strand, counting down.
AAAACTGTTTATTACTTAATTCTTTGTGTTTTTTTAACCCCTCTAATAATATCCTATTCGCCTCTTTCCGTTCTTTTTTTTTTAGAAAAACCTAGAGCAACCAAATTTTTACAAGTGTGAATTAATTCCCAAACTATCTTAATGAAATTTTGATCAATTTGTGTAATTTGTGCATAGAGCAATCCCGGTAATTCTCTACGCATGGGTTGTTTACAAAAATATCACAAATATTAAGCCTAGATTGATTTAGGCCATTAAAAAAATAATTGCAAAGAATGTTTGCAATGTCATATATATCCTTAAGATACACAACAAATCAAAAAAGCATTTCAAATAAACAAAAACCCTACATTTAATTTTAAGTATACCATTGTGATATATTTTCAACAATTTTTTAACATGTGGTGTAAATTAATCCATAGACAAAATATGTGACATTAAACATAGATATCTCTAGGCTATAATCGGGGTGGTTGTAGCCCTGTGGGTTTAATCTCACGTATAATCTTTGTTATTATTTACAAAATGGGACATAATTTGTCAATTTTCTTAAAGAAGAAAAAAAGCTTGGCAGCTTAAAATATTATCGCTTCTGCTTTGGCAAATTATATAGCTAAAAAAAAAAATCACCGTTGAAAGGAATAATGAAACAAAATATAGATATAGATTGAAGAAAGACAAAACAAAATTATTGTAGTACTATAAGAAAACGTGAAACATGACCAAGGAATTTTTAAATCCTAGAATGATTCATAATTTAATAAAAAATAATTTAAAAAGAGATTAGTTAGCACATGTTGCTCACCGATTGCTTCAATGATGGACAGTTGGATCCAGTCAGTGCCCCTTTTAACGAAACCAAATTTGCCTCTATATAGCAAAAAGGAAAAAGTGGATGAAAACAGCCACAATTAAAACGAGCCTTTTTACAAAGCCTAATGGATGATGATTAATTGCATATTCTCATATTATAAGGAAAAATAAATCATTAAATCAAAAAATAGCTAGTTACATAATTATATTTTTTAGCTTTAATTATTTCTCAAATTATCTTTTTATTTTTAAAAATTGTAAAAATATTTTTTTTATATTTAAAAAACTAATTTCAATTTCATCCATATGAATAAAAAAATTTAGATAAAATAATATAATAACTTTTAACCAATTATGAAAAATATTCTATAAAGTTAAAAAGACAAAAAATCTTAAAACAGAATTTTAAATTAAAAAAGATGTTTAGTTTTATAACTTTTTAAATGATAAAATATTTTTTAAAATTTTTTCTAAAGAAAAAAATATATTCCATAAATAAAATTAAGTCTAGTTAAGAGTATTTTTCATTTTTTTTTGTCTAAAAAATTTAAAAAGGATAAAGTTAAAACAAATTTTTTCTAATTTAAATAATACATTTATTGTTTTTTAAAATAGACAAATAAATTAAAAAAATAAAACCTAGAGATATAATTATATAATTAATCAAAAAAAAAAAAGCTGGTAAGAATATCTCCCACTAGTTCAGGAAAAAACAAAAGAATATCTTCCACCAATAAGGAAATATATTACCCTGAAAATAAAAGAAGAAAATTTCATTCATAGGTCCTATTGTTCCGGTCTCTTTTCAGTTCTTTGTAATTATGTCATGTTACGTCACCTAATACCAATTGATATATTATCATATCCCACCGACTAAGATGTCATGTGATTTATAATATTCTAATTGAATGAAATGTCACTAAATCTATTTTAATTGCTGTACATGACAGTGTTAGGTGGACACGAGGAGGCACAAAACAGACGACACATGAGCCGAATTCCTTTCAAGTTGGTGAGTCGCGCAAAAATCTAAAGGTCTTCAAGCATACCTACTTCACATCTTCATAAAATTAATTACTGGGCAATTGTAAAGCAGTACTCTCATTAATTAAAGGCTGATATTTTCTTGCAAACCCTCTATAAATAGAATCCAAGCCTTTTGATGGAGAAACCAACTTTCAGATAAGAACACGTACTAGAGGGAGACATACGAAATCAAAGAGCAGTGCACGTCTCAGGCTTAGGTGGTTCTAGTACTTGAGAACAACCTAGCTTAAGAACTGTATAGCCAACAAAAGGAATTGCATACAGCATAGCCGAGTTCAAGTCTCACCAACATATCATCCCACTAACTATTAAAGTCTCTAAGGTAATAGAGTAGCCAGTCAAATACATAAAGAGAAAACAATTTATATCTCTAATTTCTGTTGTTGTTGTTTTGTGTGAAGTATCTAATTGCTACTCTTTATCGAAACAGTTAGTCTGCCATGAGCTCTTCTGAAATGGATCCCGTTGATGGTACCCCAAAACCCTCGTCTGAAATGGGTCCCATTGATAGTTCTCCGAAACCTGCATCTGAAATGGGTCCCATCGGTAGTTCTCCGAAACCCGCATCGTTTTCAGCTTCCCAAGAATTACAAGGAATTGTAATGGGTATTTTTGCTTCTCTTTTATGTTTACTATCTGAATAAGAGTATTTTGAATTGTTCTTTTTTTTTTTTTTTTTATTTCGATGAGGCATCTAATTGATAGTTCAGATCTATTGAAGTCTTTTGATGCGGAGCTCAAGGCGATCCTTGGAAAATTTTTATTGGACTTAGAAGGTATTATCATAAAAATTTTGCTTTTCTTTTATATTTATTATCCGAATAAGAGAATTTTGTCTCTTTTTTTTAATTAATTTTTACGCATCTTTGTAATTTATGTCGAGAGTCGTACTCTCATCAGGATCCTCAGATCTTCTGACATGAATCCTAATAATATTTCTCCAAGTTTTCAATCAAAACCAACACCCCAGAAACTGCCTGGTATTGTGATATATGTTTTGCTTCTTTTTTATATTTTATTACATGAACTAGATAATGTTGTATCTTATTAAACATAATTATTTAACTAATTTACCTCTATCTATTGTATGGAATTGCTTGTTGCAATCGCATGTTCACATTCACCCTTAGTTTCTTAAGTAGCTAGTACTAACCCTCGTAGTTTGTCTGTCCTTTGAAAGTTAAAGACAAACCAGAAGCTTATTGTATCCAAACTAGACCCGCTTGAGCTTTTACTTTTGAGTAATAGAAGAACGTGTTAGGATTTGGTTATCGAAATTTAGTTTAATCCGATCAAAAAAAAGCTCATAAATGTGAGATTTTTATAGACCTTTATATCTATGGGCTGTTTAGTTTATGTTTTTAGGCTTATAAGATTTTATTTATACCTCTATATATATAATGAATTGCTGTTAGGGTTTTATTGTTATAGAATTTTAGCCTCTTTTATCTTTTTTATCTTGTAATCTTTACGAGTTTAATGATTTTTTTCTCCTTTGCTTGTGGTTTTTTTTGTCTTTAAGTTTTTACGTAAATCTATGTATTTTTATTTTTTGTTTCTATCACGTTAATTTTATAAGGGAATGGTAAGTATAAACTCGTTTAGCCAAACACGTACGTTCCAATCAATTCTTGAATAAAGAAGCTAAAAGTTACTTATGAACAAGAGATTTTTGCATCTGCTTTTTTTTTTTTTGGCCTTCTGATAAAGCATTCTAATTGCTAGTTCAGTTGAAGTACGGCCAGCTATAAAGCCTGTGGCTTTGGAGGTTCAACCATTCCGATTAGACAAAGGTATTTAATTTGCTCCTCTTTTGCATGATCTTTTTTTTTTTTTTTTTTTTTTGATAGTCACTTTTGCATGATCTTATTACAAAGTTATTACGTTCATTTTAACCGTATATATGCATGGATCTCGTGGATATTTATTAAAACATAATTATTTAAATATTTTACGCCTAGTGCTAAAAACTAATTTACTTCTATTATATCTGCTCGTTGCAATCTCACGTTCACATTCTTAGTTTTTTAGCTAGCACTTAGCTCTATAATTTACCTGTCATTTCTTTCGTGGCAACACTAGGCAAGGCCGCAAGGCTATAAAGTATGTATACATACAGGTATACACACATATGTATATATTCTTATTCATCATCAGTCTCTCCCAAATATCCCCTCAATTTGCGCTTAGAATTTCAACAAACGCAGATGATGCAGATAAGTTTTCAACTTTGTTGTGGAATTACCTGACTATTTTTGAAGTAGTTTACTACGAAGGTTTCTGTAGATACAAAAATATAGGTTGCATCTTTTTTGTTGAAAAATATATGATTCTATGTCTGAATCTTGATAAACGTGCATGAAAAAGTTGTTTGATGCACAAGTATACTACTAACTTTTGTCATATTCCCTAGATTTTATTGAAAATTTTTTGTCCTCGGATGCAAGCTGGCACTTAGGTCTACAAAATTAATGATTGATTAGGTAATTTTTAATATTTATTATCATAAATAAGGGAACACTTCCACTCGCTGTTCACTTATGGGTGCAATCGTAAATAGGTCTTACCTGTGCTCCATTTTTATTGGGTATGTAACATCTGTAGATAATTGAGGCACACTAATAGGAACGATCAGGAAAAAGAAGGTAAATGTATACATATAGAGAGAGATTAGAGAGAGAGGCTCTCTACGGTGCATCAGCAAGACTAGTAATACATGCTGCATTTATTTTATGGTAAAATGATTTGATAAAGTTGTAACAATAGATTAACATTGTTATACCTTTTTAAAATCGTAATACATGAAATTATAAACGACTTATTACATCTCAATTTGTACCTGTCATGCATATTTAAATGTCCTCGTTACGTTTTACCTTTAGTAGCTAAAAAGAAAAAAAAAATTAATGAAGAATAGGTTAAAAAACAATGTAAACGATTTAAATTGTTTGACATATAAGGAGAAAATGATTTGTAAGACGGACAAAATTAGCTTATTCGTCTACCAACATTCTCTTTCCAACTGTAAATTGAGACTATAAGAATAAAGATTATGGAGCGTTTAGGTTTATGGGCCCTTAGAATTTTGTCCACTCAATTTTTCTTTTTCCACTTTTCCGTGTCATTTCTTATCTAATAAATCCCTCCCCTTTTTATTAAGAAAACTAATGCCGTAGATTATTTGGCAACGTAGTTAGAATTAAAATTTGAAACTATTTTACTGTATCACGGGAGAGCTTTCAGCATACTTTTAATCTATACTATGTACGAGATTTACATTGTAGCAATTCCAACTAGGGTTGTCAAATGCACAAATCACTAACATTCATTAATGTCTTAACTTTCAGCAAAAACTGAGGAAAACCAAAGTATGGTGAATAGTACAGCAGACAGATGCAACAATTTTGTCAACACGATCACTACAATCTCCAAGGAAAGAGACATAGATGTCCCTATTAGCATCTTCAAAGTCCCCGAGACTCTAACTTCTGCAAAACCAGAAGCATATGTCCCTCAACTTATAGGCTTGGGAGCTATCCATCACTTGAGGCCTGAGCTTCAACACATGCAGATGTACAAGGTTAAGGAGGCCATAAGGATTCACTATGGATTCCCAAGCGGCCTCGAGTTTGAGAAACTCGTTGAGTTTCTTAAGCAGATAACAGCCACATCTGTTCGTTCCTCGTATAACATCTACTTAGATATGGAAGATGATGTTTTGGCATGTATAATGGCTGTTGATGGCTTGTTTCTCTTTAATTTGCTCTGCTGCTATGGAATCAGCACGGAAGCTCTGGCCAGTTCGACCTCTTTGAGCCACTTAGTTAAATCTACAGAGAAGAGATTGGCTCATGATACAACCATTGAAGTAGCCATGATGCTCGAGAACCAGATTCCTATCTTTGTTTTGAAGGTCATCTTGATCATAGAATGCTGGAGAGAATACTCGAGGAAAAGGTACGGTGGCAGTACAAGTTCGGCTACTATAAGTGAGACTGTAAGTGATCTTTTGCCAAGAATCTTATTGGGTTTTTGTAAATGTTGCTTCTCACCATTGAAAACCGCGGAGAATTATCCTCCCCTCAAGGCTTTAAAGCATGTTCATTTGTTGGATCTACTCTACCATTTGGTCACTCTCAAGCCCTCACCTAAAAGGACTCGTGAGGAAGAAAAGGAGGAGTTGCGATTGTTAGAAGAGGAAAAAAAGAGGGAGTTGAGATTATTAGAAGAGCTATCTGAGAAAGTATGTCCTCAAATTGCAAACTTATTCGTTCCAGAGTCGCAAATGATGTGTAAATCAGTGGAAGAGGATCTTGTTGAAAGTGCTAAGCATCTAGCACCCAAACAGCTCCAAAAACCTATTGAGCTCGTACAAGGTTTACTTGGACTACCATGGTCGCAAACAAAGTCAAGCATAGTCTCTGCTTTGAAAAAAGAAGTGCCCGAAAAGGAAGTCTTCATTCCCAGAGCGTGGAAACTCCATAAAGCCGGAGTAAAATTTGAAGTTGCTGCACACATCACAGACATTAACTTTAAGCAAAAAGAAGTCTCCTTTTGCCTTCCGGTCATCACAATAAATGCCAGCTTTGAGGTTGTAATAAGAAACTTGGTTGCGTATGAAGCCATGATCAAGTCTGAGAAAGAACCGCCGATTCTTAATTGGTATGTTGAATTGATGAACGGGCTTATACAGACCGCAGAGGATGTTACCCTGCTTAAGGCTAAAGGAATTATCTCAAAAGAGTCCATCGATGACGAACAAATCGCGAAAATTGTCAGTGGGATGAACAAGTTGGTAGAGTTGAGAAACATCCCAAGTAATTTAAACGATGCTGTAGGAGGCGTCAAGAAATACTACGATGATGTGTGGTGGGTGTCAACGTCTCATTTCGTGAAAAAGTGTTGGCAGACTACGCAGAAGTGGTTCGCTGTTTTTGCTGCTCTCTTGGCATTGTTGCTGTTGGCTGTCCAAACCTTTTGCTCGATCTATGAATGTTCTCGTTTTTCCTTCAAGCTCAGAAATACAAATACTTCTCAGGTTCAGCAGGGCGGTTTGCTACTACCTTCCTTGAGGTCTCATCTCATGTAGCTTTTTATCTTATGCTTCCGCAAATATTATTTATGTTATGTCTAGCGTATTGTGTGTGTTTTTTCTTCTCTTTCCCTCTTCTTCTTCTTCTTCTTCTTCTTTTTTTTGGTTGCGTCGCCTAGTGTACTTGCAAAGTAATCTTTGTTGATGTTGGATGTTAATTAATAATACTAGAATAAATGAGTTACATATGTTTCTTGTTTCTTGGTCATGACTTGTTTGCCATTACAAGTGTGCGTTGGGTAAGGCAACCATCATTCCTATACTATCCCTGAGAAAATTTTTTAATGCGGTGACAATTATATTATTTTCGGATATTATTTAGCACAGAATATTTTTTGTAATTATTCCTTTAAAGAAAGAAGTGCTATAACTTATGAAATACTTGGAATGTGCACAACTATTGCTTCATGAAGCTGAGTCGGCTGCATATATATTGAATATTACTTGCTTCAAGTAGGAATAAGTTGTTTAGCTGTAGATTAATTGAATAGAATTCTATATTTCGAGCCCCAAAGAAAAAACAAACAGAACGAGATCTTTACATGTAATAAATGTGGACATGGATTATTCAAGCAAAGGGCAAGCATCATAGATAGTGAGAGCAAGCAAGTCCTTCCATTCGTGAGGGATTTACATTGGGAGACCTGGTCTTCCTAAATTATCAATGTTTGCCACTCTTACCTATATAACCCTTTTATTGTTTAAGAGAAAAACAAAATCATAGAAATCATGTCCTTGGATGCATGTTGAATAGAAAGTGTGAACTTAAAAGGTTTGGATATGCACTAATTTCACCACAATTTTTATTCATATAATAGAGCTATGTATAGGATACATATCTAAGGCAATATCAAATTTAAGCATATAGGGAAATCACTCTCAAATATAAAGCTGTCCTTGTTATTAAATTTGACCTATGTTATACCTGATGAAAAATTTGACATCAAGTATTTGTACTAGTTGATGTATTAACCTTTACATCTAATCATTATAAAATTGGAATTTATTTCCAATAATGGAAAAACGACAATGTTTTAAATATTAAATGAAAAAAAAAGGAAAAGGACAGTTCCTATCCTAAAAATATCCAGTACTTAAACCAAATTTGTGTAATTGGACGAATCCCTAAGCTACATGTGCTAGACTACTCCCCTTTAGTACTATTCTTTTTGTTGAATTATGAATCATTCAACGATTAAAAAGTCTTGGATCATTTTTTTTTTTTTGTTTTCTTGCGCAGACAATCATATTTAACCTTATACTTTTATAATCTGGTAATTAACAAAACAACGGGCTTAATTTAAAAATATATATTATATGTTAGATCAAAATTCATAATTTTATAAATAGCACGAGGGATGAAAAAGATTTTTCTTTCTATACACACATGATAATATCACAACCGTCAGACTGTTTGTCTTTCTTCAAGCTATATATTGTTTCACTATTTCTTTAGAGCGGCCGAATCTGACCGTAATTTTGTAGTCTTTTAGCATATGCCTTTCCTTTAAAAGAGAAGTTCAATAATGTGAAAGTATAGACATGTGAGTTGCGTCATGCGTGACGAGTTAAAACCAATGTCAATAATGTATAGCAATTGGAAGGTTAATTGGTGGGGCCATGTCCTGCACTTGTGAGAACACCCTTGTCTAGGGCCAGGTAGACAAATTACTTGGTAAAATATCCCTCTGATATTTTTAATAAGTCAATCAGGAGAGAAATTTCAAAGAGTCGTTTGAGATAATGACGAGCTTGTGGATTAGTAACAAATGTTTCGAAAACAAAACAAAAAAGACTTTTTCTTTACTTTGCTGAGGAGGAGAGTTAGAAGATTACTGCTATTTTTTGTTTTTACTTTTATAATTTTTTTTTTGAGGAATTGAATTTTCATTCCATTAAAATTTAGTACCAAAAATCTCAGATATTAACTAGATCCACCAATTTACAATTATAGTATATGAATAACTAATGTCGTCGAAACACATAAAAGAAAACCTGTACGACATGAATATAACAAAACTTGTCAATTACTTAACATCAAAGTCTAAAACTGTCGATCAAATCAATCGATTGAAACTAATTTCACCTAAACGTGAACACTTGTAATTTGGCTTAGACATAATTTTAACCAACAAAAACTACACACTAATCAATGGATATACAATCTTGGATAAACTCAAAGATGGGGTGATCACCTCTTTTATTTCTCATAAACAAACACTTATACAGAATACAAACAAAAAAAACACTTAGAAGGGATGTCCAAAACCCGACAGCCCACCCGCCCCCTCCACATGATGCCCGATCTTTGGTTGGTCTGATCTCCAACGATTTACCCCTCCACCACCCTCTCCTTCCATCCCAATCTCCAAACACGTGAGGCAAGTTCAGATTCCTTGGAAAACTCGATCGATAGAGTACCCTAACCACTGCTGCCCAACTCCTTCAATTGCCACCGAAGTCCAGGCTCCACCTACTTGCTTCCTCTGCGGTACGGTCTTTCTTGCTCCTCTGGCTGCATTTGAAACCCATTACCCACATCTGCCTTGGAGCCTATGTTTGCCATTGCTTCCAGTTACCAAAGCCACCTCCTTTTTTACTGGCGCACAAATCCGCCAGCCTCATCTTCGACTCACCTCGACTGATGGTGGAACTCCTGCTGTCCTAGTGTGCTTCCCCTTGCAAGTCGAACCCTCATAGGCCGCCCCCTTTCGTGGGTCCAGTTCCCAACGGCCAGCCAAGAAGTGGCGTCGGGATTTGGACCCAAAAGGAGAGGGGGTGGTGCCACCACTGTCCAAGAGAACAGTGACTACGAAGGAGTTTTTGCAGAAATGATTCATTGCCTTTTGTTGAGTAAGAATGATACAATGTGATCTATTTATAGATAAAAGAAAGACAACAATGAGTTGTTACACACATGGTATACATGGAATACTGCACATGATAGGGTTTGAAATGGGTTGGAGCAGTAACATGAAGAATTAGCTGGTGGTAATGGTATACATGGACAATCTGTATTATTCAACATTCCCTCTCAAGTTAGTGTATAAATATCTTGCATGTAAAATTTGCCTAAAAAATTTTTGAATACCTAACTTGAGATAGATTTTTGCGAGAATATCTGCAAGTTGATCTTTTGAACAAATTTTAGACAACTTCATAATTTTTCCTTCTGTCTTTTCTTCGATGAAGAATATGTCTACCTCGACATACTTTGTACAGTTATGTTGAATTGATTGTGAGCAACATCACAAGCAGCTTTATTATTACAATACAATTGAATTGGTTGTTGAGGTGGATAGCCTAAATATTGTAAGAGAAATATTTGCCATAACACTTCACACAACCCAATGGCCATTTCTCGGTATTTAGCTTTTGCACTTGAACTATAATGTCTTGTCTTTTTGGGTCGTCACTTAATATTCTTAAACATTATTTCTTACCTCGAATCTTACTTACTTAATAAGAAAATACCAGATAAATTTTTATTCTTTACAACATACTTAAAACTGTTGCGACTTTTATTATAACTGAAGTTGAGACATAGCTTATTACTTGACTTTAAAATCATTTAAAACATTTCTTAAACTCGTTAAGAAATATTTATTTTTATGTTGCAACGTAAACCAAAACATGTTTTTTGTAAAACATTTCTTATAAAACATTTCCTTAAACATTAACTTTCTTACAACTTTAAAGACACTATATTAAATAGCGGAAAACTTTTTCTTTGAGCAGTAGAAATAAATTATAAAGGTATTTATACCCAACCTTCGCATCTGCCTACCGCAGCACCGAGCTCTTTAACCAGTCTCATTGATCTCTTGTAGGACTACCTACAGCATGAAGGAATTTGTAATGAGCTTTCACTCAGTAGATTCAAACCTAATGTCACAAATAATTAAAACAGTCATTATAAAACTGTCTTAAAAGCCTTTCTTATAAAAACATTTTTTATAAATGTTTCTTGCAAAACTTTTTTCATAAACCTTTTTCTTGTAACATTGTTCATAAAATGTTTTTCATAAACATTTATTGTAAAAAATTTCTCAAAATGTTTTTCTAAAAAATATCATATAAATATTTCATAACAAAGAATACGAGCAATATCATAATACATGATTTTATATATGCTCATTCAGGAACATCTATATATGAGCTTTTTATGTTCATTCATAGTTTACTTTAACTTCTTATCATCATTCTTCTTTTCTTTATCTCGTGGACTTTAGTGTTCGTACCAACATCATCATTCATAAGAACAAAAACATAATGCTTCCCTTGTTAAAGACTTAAGACTATCGAACACCTAAGTCATAACTTTACGGCATGCCCATTTGTTGGATCTTCTCTACCATTTGGTCACCCTCAAGCAGTCATCTGAAAAAAATCGTGTGGAGGAGGATGATGACTTCTGGATATTAGACCTTATTTTTAAGGATGCTGTTGATTCATTGCAATTATCACCCTTGAGACCTGTGTCTGCATTTCAAATCAAGTAGCATGTACACGGTTTATTTAGCCTCTGCTCTAAAAGAAGATGTGCCTGAAAAGGAGATCTTTATTCCCCAAGCGTTGAAGCTCCATACAGCTGGATTGAAATTCTTCATTGCTGATCACATCACAGAAATCCATTTTAAGCAAAACACAGTCTCCTTTGTCTTCCGGTCATCACAATAAATGCCAGCTTTGAGGTTATAATTAGAAACTTGGTTGTATATGAAGCCATGATCAAGTCTGGGACAGAACCTCCGAATCTTAATTGGTCAGTTGAATTGATGAACGGGCTTACAAAGACTGCAGAGGATGTTCGGGTGCTTAAGAGTAGAGGAATTATAAAACCGGAGTCCATTTATGACGAACAAGTTGAGGACATTTACAGTGGGATGAACAAGTCGGTAGAGTTGAAAAACATCCCAAGTAATTTAAATGATGCCGTTAGAGATGTCAAGAGATACAACAATGATGTGTGGTGGGTGTCAACATTTCATTTCGTGAAAAAGTGTTGGCGGATTATGCAAAAGTGGTTCGCTGTTTTTGCTGCTCTCTTGGCATTGTTTATATTGGCTGTCCAAACCTTTTGCTCGATCTATGAATGTTCTCTTGTTTCCTTCAAGGCTCAGGTTCAGGAGGGCGGTTTGCCACTACCTTCCTTGAGGTCTCATCTCATGTAGCTTTTACCCTGTGTGTGTCTTTTTTTCTTCTCTCGCCCTTTTTATGCGTAGCCTAGTGTACTCCTTGTTGCAAAGTAAACTTTAAGGATGTTGGATCTAATTAAGAATTCCTAGAATGAATATGACATTTATTTGCTTATTTGGAAAATCTTGGTCATGACTTGTTTGCCATCATAAGTGTGTGTGTGGGGCAAGGCAACCACTATTGTGACACTGAGAAAATTTTTAATTTGGTAGCAATTATGTTAATTTTGGATATTATTTAGATGGAACCTTTTTTTGTGACTATTCTTTTCAAGGGACAAAGTGCATTAACTTATGAAATACTTAGGATGCGGCAGATTGACATTATACTCCTAGGCAAACACAAAGCAAACTATCGCTTGAGGCTGAGTAGGCTGCAGATATATTGAATATTACCTGCTTCATGTAGGAATAAGACGTTTAATTGAATGGAACTCGTTATTTCAAGCCACAAAAAAAAAAAAAAAAAAAAAAAAAAGAAAAAGCTAGGTTGGTCCAAAGAACAAGAGTCGGCTTCCTTAAGTTCGTGGTTCCTCAGTAGCCCACTACTCAGTGGTAGAGCAGTCCGCTGTTAACTAGCTAGTTTTGTTCTCTTTCAGATAAACTGTCATTTTCCTGGAATGTGTCATTTTCTTCCTTTGTTTTTTTTTTTTTTCCCTTTCTTTCGGTTTCTTCCATTTTGAGGCATTGTCGTTCTGCCTATGATATCTTTTTCAACCGTTTTCCCGTTGCTTGTTTCTTTCCCCCTTTAAAGCCGTCGCCACATTTTTGAACAAGGACAACATGAATATAAAAACAATACATATCATATCATGCTAAGTTTTGGCATCTAAGATTAATCATGTTTACTTTCCAAAAAGCACATTAACATGTATAGTATCAGTGAAAGTTTATAATATAAAGCTGCATATAAGCCCTTAAGGAAGGTAGTTGCAAGTCCTGTTGAGCTTGAGAGGTGTTGCCGATCTTCAAAGAAAAACGAGGACACTCGAACACAGAGCAAAAGGTTTGGATACTAATTAGCAACAATATGAGAAGAACGGCAAAAACTTTGCACCATTTCCTCGCAGTCCTCCGCCACTTGTTCATGAATTTACACAGCGACACTTTCCACAAACCATTGTAGTAGTTATTAACCCCTTCAATGGTAATGTCTAAATATGGGGTGTTTGTTAGCTCTACTAACTTGTTCATTCCCCTGAAAATCTTTGCGACTTGTTCGTCATTGATGGACTCATGTTTTGAGATTATTCCCTGATCTCTAAGCACTCTAACATCCTCAGCTGTCTCTATAAGCCCATTCATCAATGCAACATACCAATTTAGAATCAAGGATTCTTTCTGAGACTTGATCATGACCTCATATGCGGCCAAGTTTCGAATTATATCCCCAGAGTTGACATTTAGTCTGATGAATGGAAGGTGCAACGAGATTGTGGTTGGATCAAACCTGATGGTTGTGATATGATCAGCGATAGAGAATTTCACTCCAGCTTTTTTCAGTTCCGATGCTCTCAGAAACAAATTTTCCTTTGCAGGCTCTTCTTCTCTTACTGCGGAGGATATGCTTGACCTGAGGTCTGACCATGGTAGTCCGAGTAAACCATGTACGAGCTCAATGGGTTTTTGGAGTTCTGGTGGTGCTATCTCCTTTATTAAGTTAATGACGTGGTCCCCAATCGATGCGGTTTTCATGCACATTGGAAATTTTACTGGAACCTGATCTGCAGACGTTAGTTTCTCATATACAGCTCTTCTAATGACATCAACACCTCCTCTTCTTCCTTGGGATTCCATTCTGGCGAGTGATTGAGAGTGACCAAATGGTACGGAAGATCCGACACATGGGCATGTTTTGAGGCTTTGCAGAGAGGATAATTCTCCACTATTTTCAATGGTGCAAAAAATTTACAAGATCCCAACACGATTTTCGGAAAAGATCACTGAGAATCTCCTTCACTGAAAAAAAAGAGGGTACTTTGTGACAAGACGGTGAAGAGTACCAATTTCTACATTTCAGGTTTGTGTGCATTTATTTTGCCATGCCCTTAGTCTATCTTACATTGTCCATTTTCATCATATTGGGCTTGTGTTGTGCACCATCTATAGTGTGCCACAAACGGTAACTACCGCATCTTCTGCCATTTTTAAAATGTTAAAATAGCAAGTTTTTTTTTTTTTTTTTGGGTGTAACAATATAATATTTTTCAATAAAAAAATGTGAAAGTTGTCACAATTCAGCAAAACATATTTTAAAAAAAAAGGATGTAATATTTAATTTAAAGGATTTTAAAATTTGAAGTTTTAGAATTATAGGTTTTGTGACTTAAGAATAAAAAAATTTAATGCTTAAAATTTAGATTTTTGATATTAAGATTTAAGATCTAGATTTTAAAATTTAGAAGTCTAACATTCATCCAACAGTTGAAAATACACACATTAGACTGGCCATACTGTTAAACCAAATAAATGCTCTAAAGTAAAATTTTGAACCAAGATAATACTAACACAATAAATAATTGAAAACCTCATAATAGTTTTTCTTTTAACTAGCGGGGATAATTTATAAAGCTAGAGCGTTGCACAAGATGTTGTTGTCTCGACCTTCATATGTGGCTGTGTTTGGTGAATCGAGAGGTCACATGGTTGGAGGCTCCATAATCCCCAAGCCAATTAGCAGAGGAAGAAGCAGCAGCAATAGTATGGTTGGCCATAGGAGTCTGCAGGATCTTTGCATGATAGCGCGGCTTGGCTGTTTGTCCTTGTTTGTTGCAGAATTGGCAAATGACGGTGGATCGATTGAGCGGATTTGGGGTTCTTGCCTTACAACTTGATTCTCTGTCGAAGTATTCCAAGTCAGTTGACTAACAACAAAATTGTCCCATACCAGAAAGACCCCCACCTTCTTCACCGCATAATATGCTCCAAAATCTAAGAGAACTTCAACTTTGTCACCGCTCTTCAACTTCAACAAATCATTTGAGATGTGGCCCTGCCAGAGATGATCTGCACAAGTTATACCATGAAGGGATAGTGCAATTAGATTGAACGTAGAATTAGTCCTTTGAGTCTTGTTGTCCACGGAAATACTTGGAAATGCTGAGCACATCGTGGGATTAGGAGAATATGAATAGACAATGCACACAACAATGCCTTTCAGAGAATAGTCGGATCTAGGCACTTCAAAAAGTACAGAAGAACCCTTCGCAGTAAAGGTGAACCATTCAGGAATATCATCACCGGGGATTAAATTGCCACCAAATTCAGTTGTACTCGATCCCTACAGCATGAAGAGGATTATATGTATGCGCAAAGCATGATTATATCTTATGACGGAGAGGGAGAGGGAGGGAGAGAGTTAACCTGTAAAAGGCTCTTATCTGAAGCAGTAGGCATACTGTACTTCCTCCTTTGAAATCGGAGCGTGAAGGACTTCAATAATTCATCCAAGCCTGGCAAATGGACAAGTTCATGGCAATTCGCAAGTTCCAAAATAACCAAATTTAACATTTCTGACATGTTGGGCATTCTTTTCAATTCTATGCAGTTTGTTGCATAGAGGGCTTTCAAATTTGTTGGCAAGTCTAGAATGGACTCGAGCATTCTACAATTATCCAGGGAAAGACTTCTAAGCCTAGAAAGGCCCTTAAGACTTGAGGGTAAGTCATGAAAATTATTGTTGTCCAGTCTTAGAGTCACAAGAGAAGATAGTCTTCCAATGTCCCTAGGAATTGCATCATCTGTTAAATTGCAGTCCATGAGACATAATATTGTCAGGGAGTTCAAGCCTTGGAAGGAAGGAGGCAAGAGATTGACTGGTTCTATGCCTTTTTTTGGCCTTAACCAAGGCAGTAAGCCTGTAGGCGATGAGTTAGATGATGACGGTCTCAACCCACATAACGATAATTCTTTCAGGTTCTGCAAGCGTCCTATGGTATGAGGTACTTTTCTTATTCCGGTGTTGTCAGCCAGAAGAGTCCTCAAAGATTCCATTTTCCCTAAATCTTCATCCATATCCAACATCGAACACCCAGATAGAATAAGAGTCTCCAGAGATTTCAACTTGTAAAAATCTTTTGGAAGCTTATGAAGGATTTTGCAGTCTCTCAAATTTACCGAAACAAGTCCCTTGAGATTTCCAATTGAGGGGTGCACCTCATACAAACGTTTACAGTCTTTAAGTACTAGTTTCTTGAGATTAGGAAGCATTGAAAAATCAGGAGTCCGGATTAAGTGGTGTGAATGGCTGAGATTGAGAATCTTCAACCTATCTAGCAACTGTGAAAAAAAAAAAATAATAACTGTATTAAATATGCAGGGACATATGTATGAATTAAGTTATCTATGCATATATAGGAAAAGAAAGTGCACAAAATTGGAGTAAAGAAAATTTTTATAAAAATTTTGATGTTGTTGTTCTGTCGTACCTCAGGATTCTCCCAAACTCGCCTGAGGTTGCTATATTTCATACTGATAGCAACTAGATTTCGTTGGTAAAAGTTGCTAGGAATGACCTCCAAAGGAAATCCATTCCAGCAAAGCCATCTCAACTCTTTGGAAAGGTGTTCATAGCTTCCAGTGAGTTGAACATTATGGAGTTGAAGCAATCTTAGTCTCCGCATCTTAGAAAACGCTTTGGTTGGGAAACTAACTTCGTTAAGCCTTTCCATCTCAAG
>CAMOHE010051739.1:50973-69836 GCA_946598075.1 Artocarpus hirsutus | reverse complement strand
AGACACAGGGTGAAAACGACATCAACAATAAAAAGGGCCAAATTACGAGAATCAAACGACAAATTACTTGCAGAGCGACAAGATAAAATTACTACAACGGACTTGCAAAATGACAGGGTAAAAACGACAACAACCTGGGAGAAGATTTAGCAAAACGACAAAAAAGGGGATATTTAAAACAGCAGCAGCGTAAAAAGGACACAAATAAATGACAGCGACGTTATAAGAGACGATAACTTGAAAAACGACAAGAAATGGAAATACGACAACAATTAAAAAAAATCCAGAACAACGAAAATAAACGACAACCTGTGTTCAGCTTTCGGATGCAGAAGTGCAAGCTCAGCGAGGACAAAAGGATTCATGAAAGGCTTCCAATGCGTTAACTTTGATCATCTTATTCGGCATCTTCACAAGCTTGTTACACCATGTATTATTTGGACATGGACGACGAGGTTTTATCCTGTATAGTTGGCTACATATAGACGTTTTGTTTCCGTCTGTTGCAGCTTTTTTCCTGTTATGCTGTCAGCAGAGATGAGCTAGACAAATCAGCGTTTCTGTGCGATTTAATCGATTGCGGTAGACGGAAATTGGCTCAGGATATGACCAGTCAAAGAGAGTCTTTGATGCTTGCGAACAAAAATTTTAAAAATGATCAAATAGAAGCATCTGTTATTGTGAATGAACTTTTTTTACTGAGATTCTATTGTGAAATAATTGCGAATAGAATTAGTACTAGAGCCTTTAAAAAAAGACTACATTCTTTCTAGACTTTTTTAGATGGTTGGTGATGTGATGTGATCCTACCACAAGTTAAAAAAATTGAGCTAGTGAATGAAAAGGGCAATATAAAATCCTCAATTGAGAAGAGTGATAAGAATTCTGAAAAACTACTTCAAAATCAAGTTCGAGTTTTCGCATCTGAATTTCAAGAAGCTCAGGATTGTCAATTTTGCGCTCCCTTGGTATTCGCTTCGGCATGTACTTGAATTTTCTACCTTAAAACTGAAATTTTGAGAAAGAAAGAGCAGAAGAAAACATCTCTTGTATGGACTCTATGTACACCTTTACGGATATGTGTGCTGGTGTGAGATTGTAAGCAACTGGATCTAAATGGCATTAGTATGCAAAAACTAAAAATTTAACACACATTAAGCATTGCACTATTTAAATAATAAAAACTAATTCATCAAAAAAAAAATTCCTTTCACGGTTATTTGCGCACGTTAACAATACATATCATATTCAAGCCAAGTTTTGGCATCTAAGATTAATCATGTTTACCTTCCGAAAAGGACATTAACATGTATAATATCAGTGAAAGTTTACGTTATAAAGCTACATATAAGCCCTTAAAGAAGGTTGTTGCAAGACCTGTTGAGCCTCAGAAGTGTAGCTGATCTTGAAGGAAAAACGGGGACATTCGAACACAGAGCAAAAGGTTTCGATAATCAGTAGCAACAATATGAGAAGAACCGCAAAAACTTTGCAGCATTTCCTCGCAGTCCTCCGCCACTTGTTCATGAATTTACACACCGACCCTTTCCACAAACCATTGTAGTAGTTATTAACCCCTTCAATGGTCATGTCTAAATATGGGGTGTTTGTTAGCTCTACTAACTTGTTCATTCCCGTGAAAACCTTTGCGACTTGTTCGTCATTGATGGACTCGTGTTTTGAGATAATTCCCTGCTCTTTAAGCATTCTAACATCCTCAGCAGTCTCTATAAGCCCATTCATCAATGCAACATACCAATTTAGAATCAAGGATTCTTTCTCAGACTTGATCATGACCTCATATGCAACCAAGTTTCGAATTATAACCTCAGAGTTGACATTTAGTCTGATGAATGGAAGGTGAAAGGAGACTGTGTTTGGATCAAACCTGATGGTTGTGATATGATCAGCAATAGAGAATTTCACTCCAGCTTTATTCAGTTCCGATGCTCTCGGAAACAAAATTTCTTTTGCAGGCTCTTTTTCTCTTGCTGCGGAGGATATGCATGACCTGAGGTCTGACCATGGTAGTCCGAGTAAACCATGTACAAGCTCAAGAGTTCTGGTGGTGCTATCTCCTTTATTAAGTCAATGACGTGGTCCCCAACCGATGCGGTTTTCATGCACATTGGAAATTTTCTGGAACCTGATCTGCAGACCGTAGTTTCTCATACAGAGTTCTTCTAATGATATCAACACCTCTTCTTCCTCAGGATTCCATTCTGGGGAGTGATCGAGAGTGACGGTAGAGAAGATCCAACAAATAGGCATGCTTTGAGGCCTTGTAGAGAGGATAATTCTCCACTGTTTTCAATGGTGTGAAAAATTCACAAAATCCCAACAAGATTTTCGGAAAAGATCACTGAAAATCTCCTTCACTGAAAAAAAAAGAGGGTACTGTGTGACAAGACGGCGAAGAGTACCAATTTCTACATGTTAGGTTCGTGTGCATTTATTTTGCCATGCGCTTAGTCCATCTTACACTGTCCATTTTGATCTGATTGGGCTTGAATTGTGCACCATCTATAGTGCGCTACAACGGTAACTACCGTATCTTCTGCCAGTTTTCAAATGTCATTTTTTTTCAGTGCAACAATATAATATTTTTCATAAAAAAAGAGGCAGGTTGTTACAACCGAGCATAACATATTTAAAAAAAGGATGTAATGTTTAATTTAAAAGGATTTTAAAATTTGAAGTTTTAGAATTTTAGGTTTTATGGCTTAAGAATTAAAAAATTTAATGCTTAAAATTTAGATTTTTTATATTAAGATTTAAGATCTAGATTTTAAAATTTAGAAGTCTAACATTCGTCCAACAGTTGAAAATATACACATTAGACTGGCCCCACTATTAAACCAAATAAATGCTCCAAAGTAAAATTTTGAACCAAGATATTACTAATTCAATAAATAATTGAAAACCTAGTAATCGTTTTTCTTTTAACTAGCGTGGATAATTTATAAAGCTAGGGCGTTGCACAAGATGTTGCTGTCTCGACCTTCATATGTGGCTGTGGTTGGTGAATGAAGAGGTCACATGGTTGGAGGCTCCATAATCCGCAAGCCAATAAGCAGAGGGAGAAGCAGCAGCAATAGTATGGTTGGCCATAGGAGCCTGCAGGACCTTTGCATGATAGCGCGGCTTGGCTGTTTGTCCTTGTTTGTTGCAGAATTGGCAAATGACGGTGGATGGATTGAGCGGATTTGAGGTTCTTTCCTTACAACTTGGTTGTCTGTTGAAATATTCCCAATGGTTGGCTAATGATAAAATTGTCCCACACCAGAAAGACACCCGTCTTCTTCACCGCGTAATATGCTCCAAAATCTAAAAGAATTTCAACTTTGTCACGGCTCTTCAACTTCAACAAATCATTTGAGATGTGGCCCTGCCAGAGATGATCTACACAAGTTATAACATGAAGGGATAATGCAATTACATCGAACGTAGAACTAGTCCTTTGAGTCTTGTTGACCACTGAAATACTTGGAAATGCTGAGGAAATCGTGGGATTAGGAGAATATGAATAGACAATGCACACAACAACGCCTTTCAGAGAATAGTCGGATACGGGCAATTGAAAAAGTACAGAAGAACCCTTCGCAGTAAAGGTGAACCATTCAGGAATATCATCACCAGGGACTAAATTGCCACCAAATTCAGTTGTACTCGATCCCTACAGCATGAAGAGGATTATATATATGAGCAAAGCATGATTATATCTTATGATGGACAGGGAGAGGGAGAGGGAGAGGAAGGGAGAGAGGTAACCTGTAAAAAGCTCTCATCTGAAGCAGTAGCCATACTGTACTTCCTACTTTGCAATTGGAGCGTGATGGACTTCAATAATTCATCCAAGCCTGGCAAATGGACACGTTCATGGCAATTCGCAAGTTCCAAAATAACCAAATTTAACATTTCTGACATGTTGGGCATTCTTTTCAATTCTATGCAGTTTGTTGCATATAGGGCTTTTAAATTTGTTGGCAAGTCTAGAATGGACTCGAGCATTCTACAATTATCCAGGGAAATACTTCTAAGCCTAGAAAGGCCCTTAAGACTTGAGGGTAAGTCATGAAAATTATTGTTGTCCAGTCTTAGAGTAACAAGAGAAGATAGTCTTCCAATGTCCCTAGGAATTGCATCATCTGTTAAATTGCAGTCCATGAGACATAACGTCGTCAGGGAGTTCAAGCCTTGGAAGGAAGGAGGCAAGAGATTGACTGGTTCTATGCCTTTTATTGGCCTCAACCAAGACAATAAGCCTATAAGCGATGAGTTAGATGATGACTGTCTCAACCCACATAACGATAATTCTTTCAGGTTCTGCAAGCATCGTATGGTATGAGGTACTTTTCTTATTCCAGTGTTGTCAGCAAGAAGAGTCCTCAAAGATTCCATTTTCCCTAAATCTTCATCCAAATCCAACATCGAACACCCAGATAGAATAAGAGTCTCCAGAGATGTTAACTTGTAAAAATCTTTTGGAAGCTTATGAAGGATTTTGCAGTCTTTCAAATTTACCGAAACAAGTCCCTTGAGATTTCCAATTGAGGGATGCACCTTATACAAACTTCTACAGTCTTTGAGTACTAGTTTCTTGAGATTAGGGAGCATTGAAAAATCAGGAGTTCGGATTAAGAGGTGTGAATGGCTGAGATTGAGAATCTTCAACCTAACTAGCAACTGTGGAAAACAAAAAAAAAATAACTGTATTAAGTATGCAAGGACATATGTATGAATTAAGTTATCTATGCATATATAGGAAAAGAAAGTGCACAAAATTGGAGTAAAGAAAATTTTTATAAAAATTTTGACGTTGTTGTTCTGTCGTACCTCAGGATTCTCCCAAACTCGCGTGAGGTTGCTATATTTCATACTGATAGCAACTAGATTTCGTTGGTAAAAGTTGCAAGGAATGACCTCCAAAGGAAATCCATTCCAGCAAAGCCATCTCAACTCTTTGGAAAGGTGTTCATAGCTTCCAGTGAGTTGAACATTATGGAGTTGAAGCAATCTTAGTCTCCGCATCTTAGAAAACGCTTTGGTTGGGAAACTAACTTCGTTAAGCCTTTCCATCTCAAGAGCAAGTCCTTCAACTACTTCAGTTCCCTATTATAGTAAAGCACTAGATAAGACTAAATCCTAAACAAAGTAGTTGGAGAGATATAGTAATGTATATAATATGTCTACACTTTTGATCACTTGTAAGTAATCGAGAAAAGAATTAGTGAGAAAGGTTGTTACTGTCTCTTGTGTCAGTACTCCAAATATATCTTCGTGAAGCCATAATCTGCTCCATTGTCCAGGATCTTGAGGAAATTTTTCCCAAACCATTGCTCTTCCCATGTCTCGAAGCAAATCATGCATCATAAGCTTGTTTCTCTCGTTGATAGTCAAGAGGCATCTTTCAAGGAGGACCCGAACCCCGATTTCTACGTAAAGACCACATCCCTCCAAAATTTGTAGAACATAGTTTCTATCCATACCAATAAAGAAACAAGATATATCAAGGAACATAATCTTTTCTTCTTTGCTTAATGCATCAAAACTTATTCTGAGCTTTTGCTGAACATCATTTGGAGGAATCTTTCTCAATTTCTCTAATGCACTTGTCCACTCCAACTTGGGCCTACGAAAAAGGAATGAACCCAAAACCTCAAGAGCTAGGGGCAGACCTCCACAATAATTGACAACACTGCCTGATAGCTCAAAATATTCGTTTTTAGGCTTTCCTTCCCTGAAGGCATGCCAACTAAAGAGCTCAAGAGATTCAATGTCGTTCATTTCTGGAACCATATAAGTAGCATCCACTTTAAGCTCCTTCAATAATTGCTGATTTCTTGTTGTTATAAGAATTCTACTACCAGGACCAAACCAATCATGACTTTTAGTTAATGCATTTAGTTGGTCGATATGATCCACATCATCAACAATGACTAGTACCCTTTTTCCACTAAGTGTTTGTCTTATCATCTGGATTCCTTGATCAACACTGCCTACCTCTACTTTGCTCTTTAAGATATCAAATAGAAGTTGTTCTTGCAAATGAACCCTCCGATCTTGTTGATCCCATATCTGTCTGACATTCGCAAGAAAACTTCTATTGCCTCCAAATTTATAACTAAACTTGTTATAAATTGCTTTGGCAATGGTTGTCTTGCCCATACCACCCATTCCACATATTCCTATCATATGAACTCCATCATCCGATTCGACGTTTAACATTAAACTTATTTCATTCACACGAGAGTCCACTCCAACGGGGTAGAGGGCTACAAATAAGTTTGTGTTGCCCAGTAACTTCCTTGAGACATCATCAACGATTTCTGTGATTGCTGTTGCCTCACTCCTGGCAAACATTTTTACAGCTAGATTAAGACTCATGCTACAAGTACAAAAATTGAAAGAGGAAAATGAGCAACTTATAAAGGACTTGAACTACTTAGAGCTACAAGCTGGTTTTGACCACTGTCTTCCTTCATGTAAAGATCAAATTATTCTTGTCCTGAGGAAATAAACTCTTTAGATGTATGACCATTAGCGTTTTCTTGTGTTCCTGAAAATATATGCAAATGCAAGAGTGCACTTGATAGACTAGTTTATGTTTTTCCCTTTCAAAAACGTATAGGTACTAGTTGTTAGAGCAATTTTTTAAGTATGACTTTACTTTCATTACTAAAGAAAAGGCAAGGATTAACAAACTCGGCGGAAAAAGCCTCCCAAGCTGTTAAATCGACAGACATCAAACCGCTAAGCTCACACTAGGCTTAACACTCAACAGCATATAGTGGTGTGGATTTTAGTTTAAGGATAGGGCCATTTCAACCCGAACCAATGTATTTCCCATAAACTGTGCTTTCAAGTTGCCTAAACCTTGAAATTTATATATCCAGATCATCTAATTCATTTTTCTCTATCTCTTCAATCAAATTTTCACACATCACCACAATTTTTAAAGAATCAAATTAACTTTGTCAGTAGTTGTCATAATTTTAATCATGTTCATTGGAGGAACAGAGATAGAGACAAACAAAATGGGACTGATGATTTTGATTCCTTTAAACTCTCTTAAAACTGACACCCAAATCGTGAACAAAGCTACGGGCCATATAAAAGTAAATAAGTAATTACCTGTATGCTACAACGTCCCAGCCAGAAAGATTTGCAGCTTCTGCAAGAGCTGTCCTCCACCGGCGTATCTTATTCGATGTGAACCGCTCTTCGTGGCTCTTAAACGCCTCAGCAATAGTGGCTTTCTGTCTTCTGACTTCTGAAGGCTCAACGTCGTAGAATATAGGCACAACCAATAGTTGCAGAGTTTTCCAGCACTTCATGATATGGACTAGCTCTTCTAGGCACCACGTGGAATCTGCGTATCCGCTGGAGAAAACAATGAGAGACATCCTAGAGCCTTGGATGGCTTTCACAAGCTGTCTCGAAAAATCATCGCCTTCTGGAATTTTAGGATCGTCCATGAAGGTGTTGAATCCAGCATTCTCCAAGGCTCTGCAGAGGTGAGCCGTGAAGCCTCTGCGGGTGTCTTCGCCTTTGAAACTCGAGAACACGTCGTAAATTTTATCTTTCATGGTACCAGATGAGTTGAAGCTGTCGTTGAAGTTGAAGTTGCCTTCAATGCGTACGATCTCTGAGTATTGTTCTTGGGTTGACTTTGGAGGTGTCACATCATTTGACAAGATCGCTGTGTGCGAGAAATAATTGCCATTCACTTGACTATACATACTTGCAATATTTTTCCAATACTTACTTATCAACTTCTTTCTTACAATTTTTTTGTTTTATTTTTATTTTTTTTTGTTTAAAAAAAAAAAACTGATCAGAGCTCCTTAGACAAGGAAAAAACAACAATAGATAAAAAAATAAAAAAAAATAAAAAAAAAGAAGGAAGAAAAAAGAAAAAAGGAGAGGTGTTCTATGCAGGATAAAAAACAGAGCCAACCGGAGGTCTAGATTAGACTATGCCTCTTGACGACGACACTACTCCTATCTCTATCTCTGTAAACAAATACCTTGCAAAGAAGAGAAAACAAAGGTTAAACAGAGAAGAAAGGAACAAATCGGTAATGCTTCAAAGCCGTCAGAACCCAGATCTCAGGACTTCACTGGATGTAATCCATATCCCACACTTCAACTCTCTCTTTTTGTCTTTCTGTTTTTCTGATATGAAATCGGGAGCCCAAAGCAGAGTCAAGCAGAGCTTTAGAATAAAAGATGACAACCAATTTATAAATAATAAAATTGTAACATAAAGAGAGTGTAATTGTTTGTTCCGAACTAACATTTTTATTTTAGGTACAGGACTAATTATAAAAATACCCAAACTATAACCCTTTTAACATGTAACATTTTTTCTCCCTTAACTTCAAAATGTAACCATTGTTCTTTTAATTTATAAAATATTAATAAAAAAACTCATTAAATTATAATTATTAACATAAATGATATAATATTTATAAATAATAAGATTATTAAACAGTTTAAAAAACTATTAGAATGTTAGCTTAGTCTAATGCAGTCAAATAAAAGTAAAAATAGAACTTATTTGCTTCAAAAAATTTTTTAGAGGATTTTTATTTTATATTTTTAACAATTAAATTTTTAAATTATATCATTTTTTAAATTGAAATTAACTCTAAATACTCATATATAAAGTCTTAAGTGAGTGTTTGGAAGAGTGGTGGGAACCAACGGTGGAAACTACTTTTACTGTAGCATGTGAGAGTTTTACACTATAGTAATTTTTTTATTATTGCTGTAGCATGTGAAAACTTTTTACTATTTATAACTGAGTTTGTGGTAGGAACTGAGTGGTTCCCACTATTACCAAACACCCCCTAAATCTTAATTATGTATTAACTGTTATAAAAGTTCCAACAGAAGGTTTTTTTTTTTTTTTTTGGTTAATATTTTATGGTCTCGGAGAATAAAGGTTGCATTTTAAAATTTCGAAGACGCACTGATCTAAGGGCTGTAAAGAGAATTTTTATAATTACATATAACACAGCTTTTCCTACATATTTAATATATTTTTTAGTTAGAATATATAACTGTGCTCTTTTAATTAAACTAACACCCAGCATTGGGTCCACCAAAGAAAAAACACTCTGCATTGGCCAATCAATTGGTGACAAGTGCCACGGCATTTTCTTAGCCATCAAGCATTCTTGAGAGACTTTCGGTTCAAGAGGGAATATTACTTTGCCTTAAAACTTGTACGAACCTCCTTGGAGATTACTGCATTACCCCGAAATTTTTGGGATATTATCCGTACGTTTGTTTTAAGAACTTTTTAAATTTTTTATATTTAAATTTAAATTTAAATACTAAGAATTTTTTAAATATATATTTGTTTATCTTAAAATTTAAATCTTTTGAGTATCAAGAATATAAGTTTTTAGCGTTTTAACTTTTTAAACTTTTGATATTCGAATATCTCTGCTATAATAAAAACAAAAATTATTTCTTATATTTGAGAAAAAAAATCATAACTTCTTCATTTGTTATCCAATTGAGATGATTCTTTTTTCATTGTGTTCCTAGTGAAGAAAGGAATAAATTAAGATTCATATTGCATATCTTTTAGGATCATTAACATTAAGATTTTATTAAATTTGCTAATAAATCAAAAACTATTTTCATAACCTCTCCAAACACAAATTTTAATTTTATTCCGTATTCTGATTAAAACTTAAATACACATCCAAACGTTAATTCAGATAACAATTCAAATCACTAACTCAAATTTTAATTTAAATCATACTAACTCAAATAAAATCAATAATTCGAATCTATTTACCAAACGGACCCTTTAAATAAGAAAAAAATATAATAGAACTTCCTAACTTGAGTCAACTTGACACGCACAGCTCTGGGACTAGACCGAAAAAATTTATACACACTTTGCAAGTAATTTTCAGACATATATTTTTATGTTTAAACTACATTTAAATGATTTATAAGGTTATATACTTTCTATATTATGCTAAAAAATTATATAATTATTTTATACTTTAAAGTGTATAAAAATCTGTCAGACGGAGTGTCACGGTAAATATTTTGTGTCTAAAAAGTATATGTATAATTTTGATATAAATCAATACATGTCATTGTAATTGTTTCTGAGGCAACTTTTTCTTTTTAATATCTTTTGAACCATTTTTATTTGTCCTGTCAATTCCTTCTTGAGAGTACTATGCCAACTTTTCGACAATTTTTGGTGGAGAAAGAAAAAGATATGTGAACATAGCAGCCGTAATATTAAAAAAAAGTGATGCCCTAAAAAGTGATGTTTGGATGCTCTAGTACTTAAAATTTAAATTTAAAATATTAATATTGAAATACTAAACCAAACATGCCTTGACATTTTATGACCCTTTTTGGACAATCGAGGGCATGGGTCGTTAGTTTTTTGACAACCCATGGCAATGGGACATTGATTTTTGGACAAATTTTTTTTCCCTAAACACAATTTTAGAGTAAAAAATCTTAGGAAAAAAATTACCGTAATTTTGGTCAAACCTTGTCAAAGGGAACAAATCTAGGATGAATTTTAGTTGTAGAGTATAAATTAAAGATTTTCAAAGCTTGTAATAGAATTAGTATATTTTGATAAAGCTTGAGAGAATTCTAATTTTTTTCCTTGAAAATAACAATAAAAGGGAATAATGTTATGAAAATGCTGTCCTCTTTAGTAGTATTTTTAAAATAAGAGAAAATAATTTTATTTTAAAAAATAAAATTTTTTAAGTAATTGTATCAAGAGTTTTAAAATTTTTACCTCAAAAAATATATAAAACATTATCAAAACAATAACAAAAAGGGCTTTCTTTATAGTCATTTGTACGAAGGAAGAGAAAATGGAAGAATCAATGATTGGCCCTCTCATAAATTAGATTTTTTCTTTATTTTATACGTTTTAGAGTGTTGAAAACGTTGAATATATCTTGGTATTATACTTTGTTGATGGAAAAACAGTATAGAAGTAAGCAGTGGAAGAAACATTAAAACAATCATACAATAGGCTTGAAAAATTTTTGCAAATATCGAAACACACACTCATATAATGCCATTATTAATAATTAACATGTAGAAAACAGGAACACCTTTTGTAGCGATTAAGGCGAACAAAATCTTCTTTTTAATTTTTTTTTTTTTTTTTTACACCCAACAAGGATTTCAGACTGTATGTCCCACCGAGTGCCAAAGGTGTGTGGGCACTTTAAAATTGTTTACAAAATATACTTCTGAACAATAAAAGATCTTTTAGAATTGAAAAACGACAACAAACTTGAAAAATGATGGTATTACGACAACAAAACTAGCAAGCAAAACACAGGGTAAAAACGACATCAACAATAAAAAGGGTTACGACGACAAATTACTTGCAGAGCGACAAGAAAAAATTACTACAATGGACTTGCAAAACGACAACAACCTGGGAGAAGATTTAGGGAAACGACAAAAAAGGAGGATAATGGAAAACAGCATCAGCGTAAAAAAGACACAGAAATAAATGACAGCGACGCTATAAGAGACAATAACTTGCAAAACGACAAGCAATGGAAATACGACAACAAATTAAAAAAATCCAGAACAACGAAAATAAACGACAACCTGTGTTCAGCTTTCGGATGCAGAAGTGCAAGCTCAGCGAGGACAAAAGGATTCATGAAAGGCTTCCAATGCATTGACTTTGATCATCTTATTTGGCATCTTCACAAGCTTGTTACACCATGTATTATTTGGACATGGACGACGAGGTTTTATCATGTATAGTTGGCTATATATAGACGTTTGGTTTCTGTTATGGTGTCAGCAGAGATGAGCTAGACAAATCAGTACCAGAGCCTTTAAAAGAAGACAACATTCTTTCTAGAAGACGAGCTAGACAAATCAGCGTTTCTGTACGATTTAATCGATTGCGGTGGACGGAAATTGGCTCAGGATATGAGCTGTCTAAGAGAATATATGATTCTTGCAAACTAAAATTTTAACAATGATCTATTAGAAGCATATGTTATTGTGAATAAACTCTTTTTATCTGAGATTCTATTGTGAAATAATTGCCAATAGAATTAGTTCTAGAGCCTTTAAAAGAAGACAACATTCTTTCTAGAGCCTTTTAGATGGTTGGTGGTGTGATGTAATCCTACCACAGCAAGTTCAAAACCTGTTGAGCTAGTGAATGAAAAGGGCAATATGAAATTCTCAATTGAGAAGAGTGACAAGAATTCTGAAAAGCTATATCAACATCAAGTTGGAGTTTTCGAATCTGAAAGGCAAGAAGCTCAGGATTGTCAATTTTTTGTTCCCTTAGCATTCGCTTCGGCGTGTACATACCTTTCATGTACTTGAATTTTCTATCTTAAAACTGAAATTTTGAGAAAGAAAGAGCAGAAGAACATCTCTTGTATGGACTCTATATACACCTTTACGTATATGTGTGCCGGTGTGAGATTGTAAGCAAGTGGATCTAAATGGCATTAGTATGCAAAAGCTAACAATGTAACACAGATTAAGCATTGCAGAATTAAAATAATAAAAACTAATTCATCAAAATTTCTTTGATGACAGGCCTTTCAAGTAATTTCCTTTCACGGTTATTTGCGCCTGTTAACAATACATATCATATTCATGCTAAGCTTTGGCATCTAAGATTAATCATGTTTACTTTCCGAGAAGGACATTAACATGTATAATATCAGTGAAAGTTTGTTATATAAAGCTACATATAAGCCCTTAAGGAAGGTGGCTGCAAGACCTGTTGAGCCTCAGAACTGTAGCTGATCTTGAAGGAAAAACGAGGACACTCGAACACAGAGCAAAAGGTTTGGATACTCATTAGCAACAATATGAGAAGAACAGCAAAAACTTTGAACCATTTCCTTGCAGTCCTCCGCCAGTCGTTCATTAATTTACACACCGACGCTTTCCACAAACCATTGTAGTAGTTATTAACCCCTTCAATGGTCATGTCTAAATCTGGGGTGTTTGTTAGCTCTACTAACTTGTTCATTCCGCTGAAAATCTTTGCGACTTGTTCGTCATTGATAAACTCGTGTTTTGAGATAATTCCCTGGTCTTTAAGCACTCTAACATCCTCAGCAGTCTCGATAAGCCCATTCATCAATGCAACATACCAATTTAGAATCAAGGATTCTTTCTCAGACTTGATCATGACCTCATATGCAAGCAAGTTTCGAATTATAACCTCAGAGTTGACATTTAGTCTTATGTATGGAAGGTGAAAGGAGACTGTGTTTGGATCAAATCTGATGGTTGTGATATGATCAGCAATACAGAACTTCACTCCAGCTTTATTCAGTTCCGACGCTCTTGGAAACAAAATTTCCTTTGCAGGCTCTTTTTCTATTGCTGCAGAGGGTATACTTGACCTGAACTCTGACCATGGTAGTTCAAGTAAACCTTGTACAAGCTCAATGGGTTTTTGGACTTCTGGTGGTGCTATCTCCCTTATCATATCAATGATATCGCCACCAAATGATGCGGTTTTCATGGACATTGACGGTGGAAATATTGCTGGAACCAGATCTGCAGAGCTTACCTTCTCATACAATTCTTCTAATGACATCAAGACCTCTTCTTCTTCCTCAGGATTCCATTCTGGTGAGTGACTGAGAGTGACCAAATGGTAGAGAAGATCCAACAAATGGGCATGCTTTAAGGCCTTGTAGAG
Organism: Artocarpus hirsutus; assembly: GCA_946598075.1. Taxonomy (NCBI): domain Eukaryota; kingdom Viridiplantae; phylum Streptophyta; class Magnoliopsida; order Rosales; family Moraceae; genus Artocarpus; species Artocarpus hirsutus. The sequence continues at coordinate 56,119 of CAMOHE010051739.1, read as the reverse complement.
AGGATAATTCTCCACTGTTTTCAATGGTGAGAAAAATTCACAAAATCCCAACAAGATTTTTGGGAAAAGATCACTTACAATTTTCTCTTGTAGTGAAACTTGCGAGCATTCTGCAGTCAAGATAACTTTCAGAACAAACATATGAATTTGATTCTCCAGCATCATGGCTTCTTGAATGGCAGTTTGCTCTGCCAATCTCTTCCAGGCAGAGTTCACTAAGTGACACAGAGAGCTTGAATTGGCCAGAGCTTCCGTACTGATTCCGTAGCAGCAAAGCAAACCAAACAGAAACAACCCATCAACAGCCATTACACATGCCAAAACATCATCTTCCATTTCTAAATAGATGTTATACGAGGCACGAACAGATGGGGCGGCTATCTCCTCAAGAAAGTTGATGAGTTTCTCAAACTCAATGTCGCTTTGGAATCCCTTGTGAATCCTTTTGGCCTCCATAACCTTGTACATCTGCATGTGTTGAAGCTCAAGCCTCGAGTGATGGACAGGTCCTAAGCCTAGTAGTTGAGGGACATAAGCTTCTGGTTTGGTTGAAATTATAGAGGTGGGGACTTTAAAGATGCTAATAGGAACATCTATGTCATCTTTGTTGAAGATGGCACTTATTGTCTTGACAAAATTTTTTGTTTTTCCGGCCATGTGTGTTTGCCTGAGTTTCTAAAGAATGTAAGGTAATTAAAATATAGATTTTAGTGATTTTAAAGAGATTGTAGTGCTAACACTTAAGGAAGAAGATAGAGGGTTATTAAATGGTAAATAGATTTGGGTATTTTTTAAAATTCGTTTCCTTTTTTTTTTTTTTTCTTTTTGTCTCCTTTCTAAGTTTCTACTAAAAAGGGAGTTTAATGTCTGAATTGTCTAAATACACGTTACATGCAAGCAGACACTGTTAGAACAAAATCGTAACGAAAACCATCATCACCCAGGATCATTCATATTAAATCGTCAAGAATATTAATAAGATGCGGAAGCTAACATGAATCTATTAGATGAATGTGATTCTTGAGTCTTTTCGTTGAGGATTTTTCAAGTCTGGTACGTAAATCCTCCTTCTCAGAATGCTCTGTAATTTCTCTGTAGATAAGAAATAGAAAAATAACATATGTACTGATTTGGTGACCACAACCACTTTATATAATTGCAAAATACTAGCAATTATCTTTAATTATCAATTTAGCTCATCATAAAATTAGTAATCATATTTTTGGTCTATACACATAAAAAGCACACACTTAATGATACATTAAAAGCCTAAAACCTAAATTAATCACTTTTAATTGGGCAAGTTATCTAATAGCATTTAATTCACATTTATTTAATATATTAGCCCATAAATTAGATTTAGATCCAACAATCTCCCACTTGTCCTAAATATGAAACTTTATAAATGTAAATTATACCTTATGAGCTCATGAATTTTGCTATTAAAACCTTATTTATCTCAACAATTGTAATGACCAGTAAAATTCATAAATAAAATCTAATATTTAAATTAGATTTAATTAATGAATTTACCCTTAAAAATTGTAATTTTTACAAAATTGTAATAACGTATAATTAAGCAATATTAATTGAAAATTTTGTTGTGAATGTGATGCAATGTTGGAGATTTCTAATACAGATTTTACGAGTTTAATTACTCAAAAATCTGTAAATAATATCCACAAAATAAATTTTATATCATAATTAATTATAAAATTGTGATACAAATGAATAGGTAATTAGAATACAAATAAGACATAGAGTCCATCGAAATCCAACCCAGTGTGGAAAGGAGGCCAACGTGGTATAAGTATACTGCTAAGTGAAAACGTGAATATGAAAAATGTTATGTTTGACCTTCAAAAGTACACCAAAGAAAAGTAAAATATTGAACACAGTCTAAGGATATGAGTTTGCACTGTTTTGACCACGGCAGTGTAAGAAAAATACTAGGTGGTGAAAAATTACACAGTGTAAATTTTTGGGCCCCACCAATTGGACACCTACTTGAATTTTATTAGGCCACTAAGCCATGAAAGGTGGTCCAATCCCATGGAGACACTTGGGTAAGCTAATGGATTACTATGAGTCATCATAAAGGATAAGCATGCATTTAATGCAAACTTAGCCAAAAAAAAATCCCATTTCGTCTTCCTTCCCAAAACCGGCAGCCAATGTTGGAGCTTCTCAAAAATTTTCTCAACCTAAATCTTTGCAAAAATAGAACCAATCAAGTTCAAGGGGTAAAATCCAAGAAAGTTCAACAAGTTTTAAGGTAAAAACATAAACTTTTTCAAGTTTTCAAGGGATTTTTCTTGGGTAAAAGAAAGGAAGTTAATTTATGGTATTTTTGCATGAAAATGATGTCTAGGAAGGAGTTTCAAAGGATCCTTTAAAGGTTGGACATCACAAAGTATTATTTGGGTAAGTTTTGATTTTAAAGTTTTGAAATTTTGTGATTTTTGTTTTGATTTTTATTTTCTCAATAGTATATAGGTTCTTAAGCAAGTTTTTGGTTGCATCCCATAGAAATATGAACTATGGTATGTTGATATTGTGAAAATTAACGTTGAATGTTGAAAATGATAGTTTATGTAAAAAGTCATATTTTTGCAATTTTAATGTTAGTTTAGCAAAAATGATGGTTGAGCATGGTAAATGGTTCAAACAAAGGTTGGAACTGCCTTTGCAGGAGTAGATCTACTGTTTAAAAATAGATTTTTTAAAAAATGTCCTAAGGACTAAATTGTAAGAAAAAGTTTTCCTTCAGCAGATTTGAAAAATGCCCAAAAACACTCATGTGCAGTGAGAATTTCAAAAAACTTAAAACATAAAAATTGTAGATCTCAACAAAAATGTTAGGCTCTAAGGGCAGTTTTTAAAAATCTCAATCATTTGTGAGATTTTAATTTTCAAAAATTTGTTAAAATTAAAAAAATATATATTAAAATGGCAAAAACATCTTTATTAAAATGATTTAGGGTATGTTACTTTGAGTAAAAATGTTCCTTATAAAAAAAAGAAAATTTTGGTTTAAAAAGATAAATTTTAGCCTCGAGGGCAAAATTGTCAAAATTTTCAATTCATGAGCTAAACTGTAAAGTTCTATGGAAATGGGGCATAGATGTAAAATAAGGAGATTCGACCCATTAGGGTATTATTTTAAAATTAATACATGACTGTTTTAGTTAAAATAACGAAATCGAGCTCAGAAAAGTTAGTAGGCCCATTGAGGGCAAAATCGTCATTTTTCTCTAAGTAAACCGAATTGTCCGAAAACATCCCCAAATGAGAAAAAGGAATGATTAGAAAGATTTTTGCCCTTCATTAGAGACGATAGGGTAGAGTTAGATAGAAATAAGAAAACCAGTGGTTTTTAGAGTTGTATACAGTTATGCAACTCAATTTATTAATCAACGAATATTTTGCATTGAAACATAGTGAATTTAGCTAATGGCTTTGAAATTGGCCAACAGGATCCTAGAATTCTATGAAGGAAGAAAACTGAGGTTGAGTTGCCCAGCAATCGAATCAAGTAAGTACCTAACCCACCTACAGTATGAAATTGTAGGAATAGGATGTGATATGTACATATGTATGCCCATGTGTATATCAAGGTGTATACCTGTGTGTATGCTATGACATGAGTATCTTTAGGTATGTTGGTGTATACCTGGATACTACCTGGATATTAAGTAAATACCTGTATGTATGTTATGTTGTATACAAGTGTGTATATTAATGTATACCTATGAGTATAAAAGTATGTACCTATGTGTACTATATCGTACAACAGTATTTATGTTTTACGTATAACATGTGTTTAACACTTCAAACATGGTATGGTAACCATAATAAATAGACCGGTAATTATATCACCAGAAATTAAAAAAAGTATCGTACCAACTCCTGATTCAAGAAGAGTTCAAGGATATAGAACGGCCATGGTGTTACGTCGACCTATGTGTGCAATGATACGACCACTTGGGCCCTAGTAAGAGATAAGATATGAAAAGGATAAGAAATGTGCACAAAGAAGCATAATTAGATCACGCATTGAATTAAATATGCATGTGAGCTATATTGGTTCTTACTGGACGTAAGCTCATTAAGTATTTCATGCCATAGGTATTCTGACGAGAATGTCAGAATAATTTTATCAATGAGCTGGCAGAGGGATGATTAGTGTGTAGGCTGGGTATGAATTCCGTCGTTTTTATGTTCCTGCTATAACATATTTTATGTTATTTTGAAATGTAAGGTTTAGAAAAAATATGGTATAAGAAAATTGTTTATGTAAGTACAAGTATATATATTTGTTTCTAAAGTTGGTAAAACCAGTATTGTACGAACAAGAGTGTTAAGTAAATATATGTATATATTTGTGTTTCAAAAAGTGTAAAAAAAAATTCCTAAGTTTCTACGTATATGTAAGTAAGAAAAGGTTTATCACGGCCTGGAAAAAGACTGATTGTGACAACAATCTTGTCCATTAATCATATCAATATATGACCAAAGCGATCTTTGTTACATATATCGTAACTAGACCCATCAATAATCACATATACCAATACAACTAACGACAAGATCAAGCGTAGATGTATACCATGGAAATTTCATGCAATATGATCTTAACATGCCTATTTCCAACTACTTCACCTAAAAACCTTAATGAGATCAAACCATACCAAAATCAAAGTATGAACAAACCGAAAAATTTATTTCGGTAGAAAATAACCTTAAAATATCCATAAAATGAAATAACTAAAAATGTCTATATCATAAGAGCATTTAAAATTACAAACTCTCATTAAAATTGAATATTCTAAAATGATATGACACCTATATGAGCAATGTGCTCATGAAACGTTTTGGGTGGTGATAAGACTGTAAAAGTATATATTTTATAAGGCTTAATTCATTTATTTATGCTTTTATTTCTTATTAAAACCTCTAATTAATAGCATGTTTGTATTAATAGGTATTTTTGTGTCTTAGTGTGTAAATGTGTTTAAAAATGTGTTTTTAGTGTATTTTTATGTTTAATGTTATTTCTGGTAATTTTTAAAGTCATTTTAGTGTGTTAAATATATGTCTTGTTTGTAAATAATGAAAACCGTAAAAATAATATTTTGTGATTTTATTT
>CAMOHE010051739.1:22701-44005 GCA_946598075.1 Artocarpus hirsutus | reverse complement strand
TGTAAATGTGTTTAAAAATGTGTTTTTAGTGTATTTTTATGTTTAATGTTATTTCTGGTAATTTTTAAAGTCATTTTAGTGTGTTAAATATATGTCTTGTTTGTAAATAATGAAAACCGTAAAAATAATATTTTGTGATTTTATTTTAAGTCTTAAAATATTTGTAACTAAGTTTTGAGTCTTTAAATATGTTTTAATTTGTTTTTAGTAATTTCTAAAAATAATATTGAGTCTTAAATAGTCCGTTAAGGTTTGTTAATTTTAGACGTTTTTATCTATTTTTAATTAATTTTATGTGTTTTATTGTAAAATAAATATTTTTAATATTTTTGCAAATATTATGTTTGTAAAATAATTAATTTTAGTATGTTGTGATTTTTAGATTTGAAATCTGAAGGAAAAAACGGAGCAAAACGGTGCAAAAGGGGACAAAATTAGACATCAAATGCATGAAGAAACAAACAAAAATTCGAATTTGAATTCAATAGGACATGTGGCGTAACGAGAGCCGTCGGATCCAAAAGCCCAATCAATCTCAGCAGTCCGTGTGTATTGCGTCAGCCATTGCGTCAACCGAGTCTCATCGTGCTCTCCACGTGTCGAATTTCGATTGGCGCATGCATCACACGCCCAGACAAGACTCACGCGTGTCAGAGGGAATCTCGGGTAGTGTTGGATTTCATGCGGTCGTTTCCACATGCAGCCGTTCTTCCAACCATTAGATTGATGACTTGGACTTATCTAACGGTCATCATTTGTGGGCCACGTAACCTACCTAGGCCCATTCTTGGTCGCGTCTCCAGACTGTCGGATCATATCTTTAAACAAAGGCGTAGATCGCGTCCGTTTTACTACGTCTAGCTGCCGAATGATAGAGAATCTCTACAAGATTCTCAACCACTAAGGAAGGCCCTACGCGTGGAAAAAAAGAAGAAAACGGACCATGTTGATCCGATTATTAACCAATAAAATATAATAAAAATAATAATTAAAAAAATAAAAAAACAGTCAATTTTTAAGGCTATAAATAGCCTTCCATTCTCCCAACCTTGAGCATTCCTTCAAAGGCCTTCGGGCCGTTTCTTTCTTTTTCTATTATTAAAATAATAATAATAATAATATATAATAAAATAATGCCTAAATTAGTGTAGAGAATCTGGTGAGGTAGAGAGATGATCTTGTATGTATAGTACTCTGGTATGGATTTTAACTCTACATCTGCTTTGTAATGCTTATATTTTTGTGAAATAAATTATATTTTCAAGATTTTAATAATTGTTTTTAGTGTTGTTATGCTGTCAATTTTTACATAAATTCAGTCATACTTTCTTTATGTAATTTAATTGTGTTGCATAATTAATATTGATAATAATAAAATAATACTTAATTGTATGAAATGTCTTTTACTGCAGTATGACTTGTTATATTGTCGATTCTGGATATTTCATAAGACGAAGTGCTGCCAAAATTCATGCAAAAATTTATTTCATAAAAATATATTAATTTTGATTTGTTATTATCTTTTCTATCTTAAAATTATGTTAATTATAATTGAGTGACATCGGTTATAATTTTCATAATTAGTGCACCAAATCATTAGTGAAAGATGATTATTTTGTTAGTCTTTATAGGAAAACCCTTACTACATTATGGCTTGCTATATTGTCGCTTTCGGTTAACCTATATAATTAGTAAAAAGTGCTTGCAATTAATGAGAGAAGATAATAAATCAAATACTTTAGATAATTATTAATTGGAGTTAAAATTTCATATCAGTTGCAAAACATACAAGGGATTCTTAAAGCTTCACCGTTTTAATTTTATGCTTTAAATTTTGAATAAAAAAAATCACAAAAATATTTATTTCTAATAAACTTTGCTTTTAAAAATCGCTCGCATTTTTGACCGTTTATTTTTAACAATTTGCCGAGGTACAAATTTTTATCTCCCTATGGATACGACAACCTTTTTATACTATAGACGTCCGCCGTTTAAGAAGAAACATACATTTTTGGGGCGTTACCACCAATCAGATGGCAATCCCTTACTAAGATTATCCACAATCATGAAGTTTGTACCGATGTGCTCTATAGACAACTGTCCACTCTGAACTCTTTCTTTTATAACCAGGAACTTAATCTCTATATGCTTTGACTTCGTCAAGCTCCTATTGTTGTTGAAATATAAAATTACTGACTTATTGTCATAAAATAACTTAAGTGGTCTTTGAATACTGTGCATTATACATAGCCCCGTGACAAAATTCTGCAACCATATTTCATGATTAGATGCCTCATAACATGCTATGAACTTTGCCGCCATGATAGAAGATGCCATAAGAAACTGTTTAGTACTATTTCAAGAGATAGCACATTCAACCAGAAGGTAGACATAGCCCGATGTAGATTTCATACTATCTTGGCATCCAATATAATTGGAGTCAGTATACCTAATGATCTTAAGCTGTTCTGACCTCCGATACGTGAGCATGTAGTCCTTTGTTCTCTATAAATACCTCAAGACTCGTTTGGCTGCTGTCCAGTGATCATTTTTAGGATTGCTTAAGTACCTGTCCAACATCCCTGTAACGTACGCAATATCCGGACATGTACAAACTTGAGTATACATTAGACTCACTACTGCTGACGCATAAGTAATCTTCTGCATTTCCTTAACCTCAAAATCATTCTTAGAGCACTGATTGAGACTAAACTTATCTCCCTTAGTCACAGGGGTATCACCTAGTTTACAATCCTGCATGCCATATATTTTGATAACCTTTTCAATATAGCCCTTTTGTGATAGTCCTAGAATACTCCAACAGCAATCCTAGTGTATCTATATACTCAACACAAAAGAGGCGTCACCAAGATCCTTCATCTCAAATTTCTTTGATAGAATTCTCTTGGTTTCGTACAATAAGCCTATATCATTGCTGGCAAGCAAAATATCATCTACATATAAAACCTAGAAAATATATTTGCTCTCACTGAACTTGTGGTATATACAATCATCAACCAAGTTCATATCAAAACCGAACGAGATGATAACTTGATGAAATTTGTAATACCACTGACAAGAAGCGTGCTTAAGCCCATAGATGGATTTCTTTAATTTACAAATCATTTTCTTTGCATTTCCCGATACAAAGTTTTCTGGTTACACATTTAGATTGTTTCATCAATATCACCATTGAGAAACGCAGTCTTAACATCCATCTGATGGAGCTTAAGATCAAAATATGCCACTAAAGCTATTATAATCTTGAAAGAGTCTTTCGAAAAAACGAAAGAAATAGTCTCTTTATAGTCAATGCCTTCTTTCTGTGTAAAGCCTTTAGTGACAAGACAAGTCTTATATATCTCTACATTGCCTTTTGAATTCCTCTTGGTCTTAAATATCCATTTGCAACCAATGGGTTTTGCACCTTCAGGCAATGGGACAAGATACCAAGCGTCATTATCCTTCATAGACTTTATCTCTTCATTCATGGCATCAATCCACTCTTGAGATCTAGAACTTTTCATGGCTTGATGAAAGTTGATTAGATCATCTTCCATCACACCAATGTCATACTCATGTTCTTAGAGAAATATAATGTAATCATTTGACACCGCACTTCTTCTTTCTCTAGTAGATCTTCTTAATGGCATAGGTTCTTGATGTGGTAGAGTTTGTTCTTTTGGAACAATTTTTGGAATGGGAGGTTCTTCGACATTATCTTGATTTGGGTCTGCTTCTTGAACAATATCAAGAATAGGAACTTGATCAATGTCAATAACAACTGTGGGAATATCAACACATTCCTCTTCAAAGACAAAGTCCTTAACCTTATCTCCCCTGGTAAACTCGACATCCTCAAAGAACTGGGCATTTTTCGTCTCAAAAATCGACTTAGTTATGGGATCATAAAACTTATACCCCTTAGATTTTTCAGAGTATCTAATAAAATAACAACTTACCGTCCTTGAATCTATTTTCTTTTCATTAGGCCTATAAGGCCTTGCCTCAGCTGGACATCCCAAACATATAGATGCTTTAGACTAGGCTTCTTGCCCATCCAAAGTTCGTAAGGGGTTTTAGTAGTTACTTTAGTTAGAACCCTGTTAAGGATATATGTTGTAGTCTTAAGCACTTTTTTCCAAAGTTATTCTGGTAAGGTAGAATGAGAAATCATACTTCTCACCATGTCCTTAAGTGTCCTGTTTCGTCTTTCAGCAACACCAATCATAGTGGGCGAACCCGACAGAGTGTATTGCAGAACTATACCGCTTTCCTCTAGGAACTTAACAAACGGTCCTGGACGTTGTTCACCTGAACCGTCATATCTACTACAGTATTCAATACCACGGTCAGATCTGACGCTTTTAATTCTTTTGCTAAGTTGGTTTTCAACTTCAATCTTATAATTTTTTAACACATCCAGCACCTGTGCCTTTTCATGAATGAGATATATGTAGCCATATCTAGAAAAATTGTCTATGAACGTTATAAAATATTGTTGACCATTCCAAAAAGCCATAGAGACTAGCCCATAAATATCTGTATGTATAAGTTCTAAGACGTCTAAAGTCCTGTTGGCTTTAAATTTTCTTTTATTGGTTTGTTTCCCCTTAACACAGTTAACACAAATATCAAAATCTATGAAATCTAAAGGGTCAAGAATTTTGTTTGACACAAGTCTCTTTATTCTCCTTCTGGAGATATGACCTAATCTCCTGTGTTATAATGCAGCTGAATTCTTATTGGTTAATTTTCTCTTTATACCTCGTGTACTTAATTGCGGGAATTCATTAAATGAAGCAATTGTATCAAGTAAATAAAGATTATCGTAACCTGAAAAAGAACCAGAACCAACCAATTTTGAATCATGAAACAAATTAAAATTTTCATTTTCAAATTAACAAGAATAATCAGATTTGTCTAAAGCAGAAATAGAAATCAAATTTCATCTAAAAGATGGTATAATAAATGTTTCATCAAGATCCAAATGAAATCTAGTCTTTAACAATAATCTAAATTTTCCTATTGCTTCAACTTCAACCTTCTTGCCATCGCCCACGTAGATGTACCTTTCACCATCATTCGACTTTCGGCATCCCTGCATAGACACACTGATGTGAGTGGTTGCACTAGAATCCATCCACCAAGTGTGTTCAGGTATTGAAGTTAAATTAACCTCAGAACAAACCAATTAAGAAGCATACATTTTCTGACACGCCAAGCGTGATAATTAGTGTAATGCTTCTTCTTATATCCTGCAGCTCCACAGAAGAAACAACCTATGCCTTTCGAATCAATCGGTCTCTTTTGTTGTTTCTTTTGTGGTGCTGTAACTGCAGCTTTCTTATCCTTCTTCATTTTCTTTCGTTTGTCCTTGGAAGTATTAGCCAAGTGAGTACTTTCTGTCTTATCTTGCTTCAGCCTTTCCTCTTCTTGCACACAATGTGAGAGGAGCTCATTAAAAGACCAAGTCTTCTTTTGGCAGTTATAGCTCACCTTGAACTGATTGAATTGTGCAGGAAGAGATATAAGAACCAAATGTACTAGCAAGTCCTCATAAAGGTCAAGCCTAAGTGCTCTCAACTTTGAAGCAAGATGAGACATCTCCATGATGTACTCCCTAATGTTCCCCTTACCTCTGTATCTCATTGAGATGAGGTTTGCCAAAAGTATACTAGTTTCAGCCTTTTCATTTTTGGCAAATCTCTTTTCAATGTTCTCAAGGAACTCTTTAGCTGCCTTTATCATTTTCGATATAGTGCCCCTGAATGCTTCTAGAATGGCCTTCTTCATGATCATCATACACATGCGATTTGACTTCTCCCACCTTTCTATGTCCCTCTTTTTATCAGAGGAACTCTTATCTGTAAGAGGTGCAGGAGAAGGAACTCTTAATGCAAGGTCGAGATCCATGACTCCGAGAACTATTAGAAGGTTCTTTTGCCATGATTTTGTGGCGTCCGGCACGGGCCTCACCTCAAGCCTTCATAGGACCCACCTTGCGGGGCCCTCGGACTTGTGGCTCTTATTGGTGAACCGTTCCCGTGCCGCCCACTCATCCATACTGTCCCCTCTGGGGCCCTCTGGCCCCTCAGGGATTTCTTTCGCGTCCCTCGGGTTCGAACCTCAAACCTCCCTTAAGAGGTTCTTATTTCCTTCTCGAGTACCAAAGAAGCTGAATGTGGAGGCATGGTCCTCAGGATATGTAAAGTTTTGTGGTTGAAATTTATCTTATAAGATTTAGGCTATCTGCTTCAACAACCAATTCGAGTATATTGTGACAATAAAGCAGCATGTGATATTGCCCATAATTTAGTTAAACATGATCCTACAAAACATTTTAAGGTGGATAGATTATTCATCAAAATAAAGTTGAAAGAAAAGGTTGTGGAATTGCCCAAGATCGGTCAGAAGATCAACTTATTGATATTCTTATAAAAAGCCGTCTCTTGTCAAATATTCACAAAGTTTCTAGAAAAGTTGGGCATGCAAGATATCTATGTACCAGCTTGAGGAGAGTGTTGAATAATTGATGTTTATAGTTACTGTGCACCAATCCAAAAGCTGCCACAGAATATTGACTTCACACCATTCACCAACGACAGCGATGTGCTGCAACAAGCTGTAATTTCATCCTCCGTAATTCATGCTGCGTTTGTTTATGCTATTGCTTATTTAAGAGAAAATATAATCTGATTGAAATTAAGAAATGAAATGAAACATTTCTTCATGAGGAGCATGAGCTTCTGCTTTGGATGAAGCTATAGAGTTGAGGACTTTAAATATTATGACCGCAAAGTGGGAAGAAGGTCTCTCCCTCCTATGATGGCAACGGGATGTTTTACATAATTGGGATATAATAAGTTTCATCATAATCTCTGCCACTATTTTTGCATTAAAATTAAGCCATATTTACGTGACTATGGCCCCATCATTAGAGCCAAGTAATCAAAGAAACAAGAACGTGAACATGAGATTGCAACGTGCAAATAGTAGCTTACAGAAACCATGTGCATACTTAGCAATAAGGAGATAAAAAATCTTTTTATTCATATTAATAACATAAAACGAGAAGCAAACCCATAATATTATCATACCTGGTAATTTTTGGATGCTGAATTTAGGATGAGGATGAGCTCACGGGGAGAGAACAACTCTCTAGATCACCTAAACCAGCAATTAGAAATATGGACTCAGCTTTGTTGTTATACGCTTCATATATTGGCTCCATAGCTCTTAATTTTAGTTGCTAGCTCCGTTTAAAAGGCTGATTCTATTATATAGACTTTACAACGAAATATCCTCATTTATTTAATGAAAGTAGTGTTTTGCAGTTGTCCATAAATTAATTAATAATAATAGTAGGTATATGTGAAGCCCTTCAATAATTTTGCCATAAGTCATGATACAGCGTCAGCTCCTTTATAGAATTATAGTTAATTTCCCTGTTGGTGAAAGATACTCTTGCCAACCTTTCAACGTTTGCCTTGCTGTATCCCGTAATGCAATCAAAGACTCAAAAAGTTGGTAAAACGTTCGTTTTTATATTGTGGCTCTTTTCTTCTGCCTTTTCCCTTTTGCTAAGGCAATTTGGTTTTCGTCGTGAGGGCCGTTAATCCAGTCTCCCACATATGAGGATCAATCCATGAACTATGCATGGTTTTTTTTTTTTTTTTTTCTTGGAAATGAGCTATATACACGTAACATGTGTACAATACTCTCTTTTAGAATTTTGAATCATCTCAAAATCATTTCAAAAAAGATCTTTGTATGATAAGTTTTTTTTACGTTGAAGGTCGGTGGCTGCCACCGTCTTGGATTGGTTCGTCAAATCATTAAAAAAAAAATCCTTGTATCATATTTTTTTGATGTCGGTGGCTGTCTCTGTCTTGGACTGGTTCTTCAAACGATCATTTAAAAAAGAAAGTCTTGTTATCCCTACGATTGGTCACAAAATTATAGAGTCTATAACATAGTGTCTTTTTTAGGCTACGTTTTATCATTTTGTTAATAGCCAAGTCAAACAAAATTGCTCTTGAAAAAGAATCCTTGCATGATGTACCATATATTTTAAACATATAAAGACCAGTGGCTGCCATTGCCTTGGACTGGTTCTCTAAATCATTTTAAAATAAGATCCTCGGATAATATCATTTTTTTTGACGTTTGAAGGTCAGTGGCTGCCACTGTCCTGACTGATTCTTCAAATCATTTAAAAAAGGGACAAATTTTAAGAATTCTCTAAAACTATATCACTTGTGTAATGTGCCCTAAACTTTAAATTTTAAAACATATATGTTATACTTTTGAACTATAATATTTCTCTATATTCACCTCTTAAACTTTAAAATATTTTTTTTTAGACAAAATAATATTTGTTACCTTTATTTAAATGATAAATTTGTCAGTTTATTCAAAACTCTTAAAGAACCAACTTAAATTACTATAAATACTTTCTTTTTGTTCATCTTTTTTTTTCTTCTTTTGAGCAAATACTCTAAAAACAAAAAATACGAAAGTTTGATGCCCAACTAGTTTATTTAAAGTAAAAGGACATTCATATTAACCCCTAAGTATCATATTTAATCTTAAATTAAATGAAAATTCAACAATTCCATCCAAAAAACAATGTTTCAAAATTTAAGGGTGAATCTGAAGAAATATCATACTTTAAGGGACACAAAATACATTTTAAAATCCGAAGAGCATATTAATACAAGTGACGAGTTCGAAAGAAATTTATGAAATTTACCCCAAAGAGATTATATATTTTTAATGTCTTATAATACTGGCTGCCATTGCCTTGGACTGGTTCTTTAAATCATTTTGATAAGATCATATATTTTTTTACGTTTGAAGGTTAGTGGCTGCCACTGCCTTGGACTTGTAAGAACCAATCATCTCCAACAAATAATTTAGTATCAGGTGACAAACTTCATAAATTATCTGCCCTCACCAAAAAAAAAAAAAAAAAACAGAACAAAACCAATGAAATTTAAAAAAAAAAACAACGAAAATATTAGAATGGGTAAGGGATCAAAGGGTAAAATGTAAGAACAAAAATGAACAGCCAAACAGGCGGAACGGTGAAAGGAAAAAAAAAAAGTAAAATGATTTTTAAAGTTTTAGGAAAGAAAATATTAAGGCATTTAGGATATTAAAAATAGTCATAAAAATTATCTTTGACAAGTTATTTAAGCAAAGATATATTTAAAAGATGTTAATGATTAAACTATATATTAGAGACAAATTAAATAAAAAAGTATTTTGATGATATATTTCAAAATAAAAAATTGAGATTTTCCAAAAAAAAAAAAGCAAAAGAATGAGAAAAAATCAACAAAAGAGCAAAAGAAACGAAAAAAAAAGGAAAATGGAAAACAAAAACAAAGAAGAAAAAAGGGGAAAACTAAAAAAAAATTCACTCCTATGATGGAACACATAGCAAATGAAACGAGAAAGCGTTTATGACTTTAATAGGCTATTTGTAAAAACGGTTGAAACCAACAATTTTGGTTTGACAACAGTAGTATGTGAGAGCTTTATATTGTAGCTTTTAACTATAATAAGTGACAGCTTTACACTGTTTACAATGTTTATTGATGGTTAAAATTATTCTTTCAAATAACCCATAAATAGTATAATAAAAATAGCCATAAAGATCACACTTGATGAATTATTTAAGAAAAGATGTATTTAAAAGATGTTAGTGATTATTCTATATTTTAGGGATAAAATTAAATGAAGAAAGTATTTTGATGGTAAAGTTTAAAATAAAATTGATGTTTTCAAATTAAAAAAAAAAAGATGGGGAAAAACCAACCAAAAAAAGCAAAAGACAAAAAGGGAAAAAAAACAAAAAACAAAAAATAAGGAAAAAACCTTGATGAGACGCACAGAGGTACGAAAAGGGTGAACATCTTATGACCAATTTAATTTTTGTCACGGGCCGTTAATTCAAGAGAAAATTACAGGTTGTGTCATAATTTTAAAAATTATATTTATTTATATATTTAAAAAATTTTATTATATTATTATTTATATAATATATTAAGTTTTGCCTCATGTCAAAAAAAACATATATTAAAACAGTTCGTTTATGAAAATTTTCTTCTAATTCAGCCTGCAATACACGTGGACCAATCCATGAACTAAAACATTTTTTTTTTTACTTTGTTTGGGAATATGCTATACATTTGACATGTGTAAACTGTCCTGTTCTTTTCCAGAATTATGAAATCATCTTAAAATCGTCAGAAGAAAGTTTATTGGATCAAATGTTTTTTTATTTTTGAAGGTCAGTGGCAGCCACCGCCGCTGCCACCTGGACTTGGAAGAACCAAATCAGCTCCGACAAAATAATTTAGCACCAGTTGCTGTACTTCATAAAATGTGTACCGGCAAAAAAAAAAAAAGCCTTCATAAAATATGTGGAATATTTTGACAATGCAGAAATTGGCGAGAGTTGTTAAAGAAAATGACAGCAGCTTGTGGAAATATGTGGAGTACTTTGACATGCAGAAAACTTAATAATATATGTGCATTATTTTGACAATGGCGAAATTGACGAGAATTAATTATTAGAGAAAATGACAATAATAGGGTGTTTAGAAGGTGGTGGGAACTAGTGGTGAGAATCATTTTTATTGTAGCATATGAGAACTTTATATTGTAGCAATTTTTTTTATTGTTACTGTAGCATGTGAGAGCTTTTTACTTTTCATAACTGATTATGGTGGGAACCGCAGTTCCCACCACTTTGCCAAACACCCCCTAAATTGTGGAAATTAAACATGCTACAAAAACAAAACAAAAAAAAAAAGATAACTTTTTTCCTTTCTTTCTTTTTGTAATTTGGAGACAAAATTTGTTTGATACATCATATCGTATTATATTGTATTGTATTATATTTTTTATATGTAATACAATATAATACAATGTAATTCAATTCAATACAATACAATACAATAGATTGTGCTAAACATGCCCTAAAAAGAGTAATATGTAGTTTTGGTATTCAAACTTTTAATTAGTGACAATTTAGTCCTTGTTCTTTTGACAAAAAACTCTTAAATTGTTTAAATTTTGGCAATTAAAGCCATTCCATCAACTTTCATTAAAATTCTCATATCCCTAATACCTCACACTAAAAAAGAAAATAAAAAAAATAAAAACTCAAGTCTCCTTCTTTATTTTTTATGTTTACATAACATATCGGGGAGGGAAGGTTTAAAAACGACATCAACATTAAAACAGCAATTTACATGGAGAGCGACAAGATAAAAACGACAATGAATTTGCAAAGTGAGAGGGTAAAAAGGCAACAACCTGGGAGAAGAGAAAATATATATATATATATATATGTGTGTGTGTGTGTGTGTGTGTGTGTGTATAACGAGGAAAACTAACTGAAAATAACAGCAGCCTTCCAAAAGACAGAGATATAACTTAAAAAAAATAAAAAAAAAACAGAAATAAAGGACGGCAATGTTGCATGACAATAACTTGGAAAACGAAAAGAGTTTGAACAAGAAGACACAAAACGACAATCTATAAAAACGACGACAATTTAAAAAATAATGTGAACAAGTAGATAAACAACCTGTGTTCGGCTTCCAGATGCAGATGCGCAAGCTCAGCGAGGCCAAAGGGATTCATGAAGGCTTCCAATGTATTTACTTTGAGGATCTTGTTCGGCATCTTCACAAGCTTGTTACATCATGTATTTGGACATGGACGACAAGGTTTGAGCACGTATAATGGCCATAGACGCTTTGATTCTGTTTCAGCTGCTTTCTGCTTTCTGCACGTATAATTATCTGTGTGTTCTTTTTTTTTTTTCTTTTTGTTTCCTTTCTAAATTTCTACCGAAAATGGAGTCGTAACGTTTAAATTATCTAAATATAAGTTACACATGCACAGTACACATTGAGCCCAGGAGGGATCAAAAAAAGGAAAAAGTGCGCAGGAAGGTGATTAATAATAGACCTATTAACTTTTGCCACCCAATATATTAGTTACCAGTGAGTGGCATTGCTCAGTTAATAATGAGAAATGTTACAAAACTAGTAATAAATAATAAAGTTTGTAGTTTCTAGCCTGGCAATTTACGTTTGCCAGCTTGCATTCGAGGACAGACAATTCTCGAGAGATTCTAGGGAAAATGGCAGACAGCTAATAGCACTCCTGCTCACCAATTTTTACACCAAATTTACCCTTCTGGGTTGAGATTATTGAGTTTAAAAAAAAAAAAAAAAACATATTTTTCCAGGGAGTGGAACCAAAGTTGGATACTCATGGATACATTTTGCATGTCCAAAGGGTTGTCTTGTAGTTTTTGCCCAACCTACTGCTAAAATGGTCAAAATTAGACCCGAAATGAAGTTGAAATTACCTTTCAGCAAATCATCTGCATTTGTTGAATCTCATACCTCAAAGTGATGATAGAGTCTTGATTGTGCTTAATTAGGGAGACAATTATCATAACTTATAGAAGTGGGCACTCTAGACCAGATACAAAAATAAACAAATTAATAATCTCTTCTACTGGCTATATTTGTGAAAAAAACTCGACACCATGTGCTAACATTAATCTCCTTTTAGCTATATTTGTTAGTGAAAGCCTCTTCCAAAAATAAATAAATAAATAAATAAATAAAACTTGTACCTTTTCTCCATTCAGAATACACACACAAAAGCAAAACATATTATGCGTTTAGGTATTGACTGCTACCTTGACCAATCCATGTGGTTCACAAATTAACGACTTGCGTCTAGAGATGCTCTCCAGTTCCAACACACGCAAAACGACGTCGCCCGCTTAGTTGTTAACCCCGATTCTTACATGCCCAGCGTCCTACTGAAATATTAACAGCCAAAGGATATCAAGTCCCACGCCGAATCCAACAAAACAACCGTTCGATTGTCCCAATTGCTGCAGCATTACATGGGTTTCTTATTATTGATTTTTCCTGAGATAAAAGGGTGTTCTTGACTTAATTTCCTTTTCAAGGGATGTCTATTTTTTTTTTTTTTTAAACAAAATAGAGGAATGTGCAAGTGTAAAAAAAGCCTAAAAAAATATATAGAATTTTTTACTCTTATTTCTGATTTCTGGTCAAGTATAACCTCTGATACTACGGAATCGCCGCCTAAAGAGGAGATCTTGATTTCGTGGAGCTTCACAACTTCATAAAGCTGGAGTGAAATTCTATTACAGCAGTCTTGTTTCACCTTCCATTGGCAAAGCTAGTAATGTCAACTCCGAGATTGTGATTAGGAACTTTGTTGCATACGAAGCAATGATAAAATATGAGTCAGATATGTGGAGATTACGAGCGGGATTAGAGAAAATGAAGATGTTAAGGTTCCTAGGATAAGGGTGTGAATTTGAGTCCACAGCAGACGATGCCACAATAAGTTCAAAGTTGACAAACGAAATTGATTTGGACAAAGCCATTGAAGAAGTTGGTAAGTACTACAATGGTTTGTGGAAGGTTTTGGTGTGTAAGGTCATTAAGAAATGGCGGCATACTACATGGAACTTCTTTGGAGTTTTTGCGGTTTTGGTGATCTTTATTCTGCTGCTTGTCCACACTTTTTATACAGTCTTATGGTTGTCCTTGTTTATTCAAGTTTATATTTGTTGAGGTCGTACATTTAGCTGTAAATATTACTAGGATGAAGGGTAATGATGTTTAGTTTATGCTACATCTACAAGACTACAAATGCGAAAGTCAACATACCTGACGACCGAGATAGAAAGCCGAACTGGATGGGGCCGTTGAGAATAGAGCAGCATTTGCTTTAATTTCATTGGAAAATAAAGTACAATAGAGAAAAAATTCTCTCTAGAGACTGTTGTACTCTCCAGGGCCCTGGCTTGGATTCATTCGGCTTTTCGGTCTTTCCCTTTGAATAATGGGAGCAGGATTTAATCTTTGCAATAGTTTCCACCATAACAAAAGAGAAATGGTAATTTGCACAAAAAGGCCTAATTGGGCAGGTATGGCCATGAAAAAAGTAGCCCATATGCTTTTTAAATAAAAAAAAAAATAGGTAGGCCAGATTGGCCGCCAGGCCATCGGCTCGGTCTTCCTTGCTTATTGTTCCCCACATGGAAGGTAAGACGAAATAGAGCATTGAACTTTCTTGCACTTATTCTCTTGTTTGCAAGTCAAAAAGAAGCATTTCACACTATCACGACAAGATTCAGCAACTTGCCCTCTGTTGAAATTGTCATCACATTTTCATTGAAAGCAACAAGGCATTTAGAGATTCCAATGAAGTTGATTGGAAGTGGAAAACGGGCATAAAAACCAGATTGCCATTATTTTGGGTTAAAGCTAATACAGATAACTCAAGGACACGAATTAGGCTTACAGAGCATTACAGGAAAACAAACTTACACCATATCATCATGTATCGAAATCTAATTGTTTCAATGGTTTAGACAGATAACTCAGTTGGAGAAACCAGAATTCCGTCGGTGTCTGCATAAAGCCATTCGCCGTCACGGATCCTTGTCCCTGCAATGGTTATCGGAACGTGTTTCTCTCCGTGTCGCTTCTTATTAGCTTTCATTGGGTGGGAGGCCAGAGCTCGCACCCCAATGTCACATCCATTAATCTCATCAACATCTCTTATGCATCCATTCACCACTATCCCTGCCCATCCATTGTTCTGTGCTTGAACTACAGGGTTGCCACCCAATATAGCACATCTCAAGCTTCCACCACCATCCACAACAAGAACTCTGCCATTGCCTTTCTCCTCAAGCAACTCGCGAACCAGAACATTGTCTTCAAACACCTTCAGGGTAACTATCTGTCCGGAGAACACCTGTCGCCGGCCATATATCTGAAATTTTGGCTGGAGTGCCCGGAGATCGCCACTCGCAATTAGTTGCGAGTTTGCATCACAAACTTCGGCGGTTGTAACCAAGGCCATTTATGGAAAGTATCTTCAAGATAGAATCATAAGACAAATATCAAATGCTTTTAATAAACTAGTACAAGCCAACTAGCAGAAAAATTCAAATCCAATTGATGCCTAAAACTATATCGAAATCAAATTGGAATTGAAGAATCCCGATCCGAAGAAGCTCAGGATTGATAGAGACACCAAAAAGGCACAGATCATTTAGTTCAGCAAGCTAAGAAATAACTCAAGAACCTAACTTTTCTTGCCTTATCATTATCTTCGGCGTATATATACCTTTCGTGTACTTGAATTTTCTACCCTAAACTGAAAAAGAAGAAGAAGAAGAAGAAGAAAAGAATATTTACACTTTACATATATAAGTGTCGGTGCGAGCTAGTAAGCAAGTGGATCCGAAGGTTTTTCGAGAATTATTATGGCATAATTAACAATTAATCACAGATTAAGCATAGCCAGATAAAAATAATAACTAATATATCAAAATAAAGGTTGTCAAACGATCGTTCCAAATTACTTGAAATATCGGTACTTTTTGTTGGCATCTAAATCGACACCAAAGAAGAAAGAAGGATGCAGATTCTTGTAATCGAGTTTGCTTGGATGCCGAGAAACTGAAAGAAATGCAAAAGAAAAACAAAAGTTCGAAGAGAAAACAGATGCGCTCAAAATTTGGTCCGAGACCAATTTCTCTTCCAATTTTCCTGGGAAACGAACAGGCAGTTGATGAAATCAAGAGAAAAAGGAATCAGGGTTTTTACCTGAGATCAATCTCGGAAACCGTGGAAACGCCAAGCTCCGCGATTCAAGAATATGCACTGCCTTAGAGAGGGAAAGAGAGGAGAGAGAAGAGAGAGAGAGAGAGAGAGCTCTTCTCAGCTCTGTAAGAGCCTGATTTTCTGTTCGCAAGAAACCTGGGAAAATAAATACTTGAAAAGAAAGAGAGAGGATCTGTAGGAAGAATTCATTGTTTAGCTGTAAAGCGCGTGTATACCGACTCCGATCACATGTCAGACTGTTAAGTAATTTATTTTTGTTTTCTCATATTTAATAATTTTTCTCCATATATGTCTCCATTTTTTTATCCCTTTAATTGTACTTTTATTATATATTAAACATATTATTTAAATTCAACAGTAAATACATACATGAATAGATTCAAATATTAAAACATTTATTTATGTCTCAAAATTTAATTAATAAGACAACTAAAAAATTAAAAAAAAATTAGTTATTTTTTAAATCTTTATTTTTTTTTTCATGTGTTTTGTTAATTTTTTTAATCTTTCAATTAAAATTAAAATGAGTAAAAGTACGCATGATTACTCAAACCTGAAATGTTAAAACTAAAATATTGCTATTATTTTTTTTTTTTTTGCTTTCAATTTGAGTGATATGTTATCGTATTGGATTAATTTAGACTTTGTTAATTTTTTAGTTTAAACTGAAAAAAAGGTCCAATTAGAAAGAAATTGGAGGTAATGAGTTCTTTCACGCGCTTAAACGGAGCGTGGGGTGACCGTTTGATACAACTCTTGTTTATATTTTTAGTCAATAGAAAAAGAAAAGCAAAATCTAGAATTTTTCAGCAAGTGTTTAGAACTATATTTTAAAAAAAAAATTAATGGGTCAACAAGGTTTTAATTTTTTTTTAAAAAAAGTTACAAAAATATTATATTTAAGCTTATAATTTATAATTAATACTCTGATATAAGTTTTAAAGTCTATTTTAGAAATATTTTTTAAAGAGTTACATTTTATAACTTTAACAAGAAACACTTTTAAAAAACAAAAATATTTTTAATAATTTACCTAAATATTTTTAAAACCAACTTTTAAAGACATGGAGTCAAAAGCAGATTTTAAAAACCCCTAAACAGGATCTTATAGCTGTATGTAAGATTAAATAATGGCATTTTTCGCTTTGATTGGTTTGGGGAGATTTTCATCTGATAACGATGCTTCATGTGTGAGGGGCAACTTTCATCACTCTTTTCATTGGATGCTTCTGTCACAAACTGATGTCAGAGCCACCGAGTTTTACGTGTACCCCCCACAATTCATTGAATTCTCCCTTTTAGTGGTTCACTCGCGTGTTTCATTGATCCACTGGAATCTAAACAGTGAGGTAGTTTTCACTTTACTTTCTCTAGTATTTAATGCTCGGTGTTAGAAATTACTTATATGAGATTTTTCTTCTGAGGGGTGTTATATGTATATTTAAAAAATTGGAGATTTCTACCAAAAAAAATATTGGAGATACTCATAAAAAAAATGGAGATAATTTTTCTCCGGATATAGATAGAGCATATATTTTTATTACACAAGAGCAATATAGTTATCATTTCTCTTATACAATAGAAAATTTTGATATTTTATGAGAGTTTAAGAGTTAAAACTTATAATTTGAGCAAAAGCATAATTAGTATTTTATAGGACTTATAAGGTTAAAATTTAAATTTAAACAATTTAAGTAGAAACACAACTGATGTTTTGTTAAAATTATTAGACTAAAATTTAATTTTTAAAATTTTGAGTGGCTAGTTGTGGAAAGCCATAGTCCATGCCACGAAAAACTTGTATACATCTTAATAGATCTTTGTTATGTACAAAGCCCCGCTTGGTGTATTAGATAAAATAACATTAGATACGATAGTTTTAAAAGATTGAATTAGATTGTATTGAAAAAGATAAGATAAAATTTTAGCTATATATAATCCCATGTTTGACGTTGTGTTATCAAATATGGGCCTTTTGTAAAAAATTTTCAAAAATTTGGGTCAAATTCTAATTTTTTAAAATTAGAGAGCAAAAATATTATTATTTAAAATTATTTTGGTTACATAAAATTACATTTTGACCTCTTATCTTTTAAAAAATTTAATTTGACCCTAAATTTTATAAATTTTTACAAACAGGTTCTTAAAGATTTTCACAATGTTCAAAGGCTATGTTTAATTCTATGCTTTTGCAAGAGATTACATAATCTCTTTTCAAGAGGATTCAAGCATGGATTAGATAAAAGTTTATCCAATCCAATCCTTTAAAGTTTTACAACAAACAAAGTATTAAGATTTAATCTAATCCAATTCTCCTTAATCCTGCGCACTAAATATGCCTATAAAGTCCAAATTTCTGACTTCTTTTTACAAGCATTTTTCCGCTTAAACACACCTATCAGTCCCTTTAGGGTATCAGTCCCTTTAGGGTAATCTCGTAGTTCCTATGGAGTGGAGATGGGATCAGTCCAAGGGTTTTCCTTTCTTTTTGGCCAACTTGTTCCTATTTCTCAAGAATCCCAGACAAGGGAACGCTAGAAAAACCACCCGCTCTAAATACCGTCCATGTCCAATCCATATTAAATCGAACCAACCGTTCATCCTATCTCTTCTACATTCTTAACCGCTCATCTTTGTTTCAGTAGAGTTTTTTTGTGACGTGTATAAAAATTCGTTACACAATAAACGCTAATCCTTACTAAACTAAGGTATATTGTTTTATGAGTAGCGAGATTTTACTTGCCCTCCTCTAAATTAGAGGTCACGAGGAGGCAATCTTCTTTCAAGTTAGATCGTCCCATTCATCTTTTTCCAACAGATGAAAAAAAATATCGCCTCATTCCTCCTCTAAGCACAAATGGAGGTGAAGAAGGATGATAGCTTTTGTTTTCAAATTAACCAGCAAAAGGGGTAAAATAAGCACAAAACTACCGTACAAGAGAACAGAACAGAACAAAGTTTCATATGGAGTTCCCCAAAAGCATAAAGCATACATTTTAACACATATCCGAGGCTTGTTTTTAAATGTTTGCCCAACACTTAAGCATAAGCACGCCATAAGTTAAATTTTTTTTTTTTCGTTTTTCCTTTTTTCCCTTTTGGGCTAAAAGAAACAACAGAATTAAGCAATACAAAAGTTCGAATGACCACTTATTTGGAAATTCACTAGGTGGCCAAACTCATTGGAAGAGAGGCAATTACGATACCGCAGACAACTTTTCTATTCAAGTCAACTTATGAATGGTTTTCATGTCAATAACTTCCTTGAGAGTGCCTTTCTCAAGATGATCCCACCACTTGAACAAGAAGTTGTCCACAACCAGTCTGAACCAAGGGGACAGCTTCAGACCATCCTCCCCAGCATCTGCTTTCCTCAAGAGCTCTCTCAACTGATCACGGTTTACGTACTTGACATCAGCAACTTCGTCAGGGTTTGGATGGACATTAACATCTCGGACAATGAAAAGCAGGTAATCAACTGCAACAAAAGGAAGGAATAACAAAGAATTTTCACATAACAATTTAAAAGAATAAGACATTAAACATAAGCAACCTTTTTCATGATTAACCAATGGATTAAAAATGGTTCAATAAAACCTGCAAATTTGCTAGCCATACCATGAATATCCTCCATCTATAAATCAAACAATTGGAAAATCCAAAATTATCATTACACTTAAGTGTTGCAACTAGCACGTGAAAAACTTTCCAATATAGACCATAGTTTATGCACCAATGTCCCTACTCTATCACAAAGGACATTTATAAAATGAGCAAAAAAAAGTGCCAGAAAAGTGATGTAAAGTAAATTAAAGTTTGAATTATTACGTTCATGCTCGCCCCACTTGCCATCAGAAGGTGCCTTGTACAGAATCCTTCCTAGAGGGGTGAACTGGTCAACTGGGACATCTTCAGCCACAATACCCAGTTCATCGAAAAGCTTCCTTTGTGCTGCATTCCGTACTCCTGGGGATGGGAAATAACAAAAATAAGACCATAAGTTGGGGCAAGTAAGGCCCAATGAACGTGGAATATCTACTTGGCCAGAAATACATACCAAGGTAATCCTCCTCAATAAGCTCAGAGTCACGGTAGAGTGGATGGCTGCAACAGGTGTTTGTCCACACAAGAGGGAATGTTACCTTTGTTCCAGATCGTTGCTGTAAAGGTAAAAACCGACAGAAATAGGTGCTACTCATGAGACAAACTTTGTCAACTAAAAATGTTCACAAGCAGAAATGAACGGGCATTCGGTTAAACTAGCCTAAACATCTTCAAAAAGAGCACAAAAAGATATGTATGCATGACCTTGATGTCCTTTAGCCCATGAAATCTTTCCAAAGTATTAATTAACACGATGTAGATGAAAACATAGAGCAATACATTGATGTAACAGACTACAATCAGCAGCACCAATCACAATGATCAAAAAATAAGGTGAATCAGAAATGAAAATTGGTTGATACATTATATGCAAAGCGTTGATTGTAATTCAGTTCCCTCATTTGTGTGGCACTATAAACTTTCTTCTTTTTTGCGTTTAATCTTGGGTATCCAATTATAAGATTTGATAGAGAATTTAAGCAATTTACCACTTGCGCCCAAAATTCTGATAAATTCATAGCAAAATAAAGATGCAACTTCAGCCCTAGTCCTGATTTCACCGATAAGCAGAGACATTTAACCCCATATGCTTGTCTCTTTCGAGTGTGGTAACAGTTATAAATTCACAATACAACAACTAATATGGTTTTTATCTTTAAGTAGGTCATTTAATCTGTAAACTGTCAATATACTCCATGTGAGTCCACAAAATCCTAAAGACAATTTTATGATACAAATATTTTCCGTGTTCAAGTCTGCAAGCTCCCGGTTCAACAAACTTTGATATCTGAAAAATACCTGAAGAAGCAACTCATATTTTGAGTTAAACAAAAACACACTGAAAGCCCTGTGAAGCAAATTATCTTTTTCAATCTTCTCCATCAAGTGACCTGCAGTTTTACAGAACAGGAAAGTATTAATGAACCACAGTGACGATCCAGGGAATGTACAAGACCATAGATACAAAGGACAAAAAATTATAGGATTCTAGAGATTCTACAAAGAAGAATAACCAACAACACAACGAAATTGCTCTTATGCCATGACACGAAAGCAGCAAATATCAACGGACTATGCATGATTTTAGCGTGAAAGTATTTGCAACACACAAAGAAATGCACCAAAAGATGGTTGAAGCCTGGTGTGTACGTACAGTTGTATTTGTTGTCATGACCAACCACACGATCATTCTCATCCACTAGAATGCATCTACACAAAATTCAAATAAAGATCATTTTCAGCTCTAGGCAAGGGAAAAAATTGATAAAAACTTAAAAACAATACATCATCGATACATTGGAACATACAAAACCAAAAAACACTACAAATCTTGGTATATCCATTCATACATATATAATAAATTTAGACAAGTCCATGTTTTTCAACCCCAATTGGAGGCTTAGAGCATTAACAATTTGACTCAATAAAAATCCCAACCCCTCTGCTGATATTAAATAACTGTACGGAATTATGAGCTCACG
>CAMOHE010051739.1:9871-22681 GCA_946598075.1 Artocarpus hirsutus | reverse complement strand
TTTATACCAAAATCATCATCAAACTATATCTCTAGCCTTTCTTGCAATTAGTGAGGAAAACATGCATTAAATATGAAGAAAATACATACTAAAGCCAAGTTTAAATTAAAGAAAACCTACCTCAAACTCCTTTGAAAAACACCAAAGTTTGGGTTGAAAATCAAGCTTGTATTGACTCCAAAGCGGCTTCAAACGTGGCTGAAAATTATAGTTGTCGTGGTTGCAAAGAGAGCTTTATGCCTTGTGTCTTTAGTTGGAAATTGAAGTGAGAAAGGAGGGAATGAGAAACTAGAGAAGAGAATAGTGATGGTTGAATAAATAGGCATCAAAATAATTGAGGAGCGGTAGAGAATTAAATGAGCATTAAATGAAAATATTATCATGTCTCCCATGGAGACTTTTAGCAAACAATGTTATCATAATTGAGGGGGCAAATGTGGTAAGTTGTAGAAGAAAATGAAGGAAGCATTAAAAAGATGGTTAAGAAAATATATCGATGTCTCCTGGTAGTTGAGGTGAATTAATTCTATGTCTCCAAATGATAATAATGCTCTTAATTGAGCATTAATGTAGTGGAACAAGATTGGTAGAGGTGAGTGATAGGTAGGTTTTAAATATTTACTATGGAGACTTAGTAAAAATACTAAAGTGACAATTTATTCATATGATTTTTATAAAAATCATATCCGTTAAAATAACAGGTGTTTCATAGGAATATTGGTATAATTTTTCTTATATGACAGAAGATAATTGATATTTTATGATAATTTTAATTTAAAATTTAAGAAGAAGTATCACTGGTATTTTACAAGACTTATGTGGCTAAATTTTAAATTTAAACAATTTGAGCAGAAAACAATTGATATTTTATAAAAATTATCACAAATTTAATTTTTAAAAATTCCATCCGGGTAGTAGTTGTGACACAGGGCATGACAATATATAAGAAAAAACTTATATACACGTTAATAGGTCTTTGTTATGTACATACAATTTTTTAACTTCTTTTCATAAGCATTGTTTCAATTTTATCATTTTTATGAAAAAATTGTAAACATAAACATACCACTTTTAATTAATATAAAAAAATAAAAAATATTGTGATAAATCATTTTAAAAAAATCTTATCCATACGACCTTTTTACTAGCGTAAGAATTTTATTGGACGGTTGAAATTAAACAAGTGCACCATTGGTTAATTAAACATGCACACATCAGATCATAGCAAAAAAAAAATCAGAATATGAGATTACTTAAAAATAAACATATAAACTTAAAAAAAAAGAAGGAGAAGAACAGATCTCCTTTCCGTCGTCGCCGTTATGGTTCCGGCGATAGATTCAGCCAGATATGGTCGCCGTAGGTCATCGTCCACCTTGGGCAACGACGGAATCGCAACCCTCGTGGTCTTTTCCACGATGGCCTCGCCATCATGCTCAGCTGCTCTTGGAAGAGGAATTGAACGAAATCGAACAGACCACGTTTGGGCTTTGCTTTAGACTTGGATTTCGACTTGGAAGCCAATTTCTTACCAGCTGGGTCTTGTTTGGCAGGCGAGAAACCTTTTTCATCCAAGTGGATTTCGTAGCGAGGAGAATCAGAGGCGTGCGAGGAGGCTTTGGGCTTGGGGTTGGGTGTGGCGGTGGCAGGGAAGGATTTGCGTCTGGAGAAGGGGGATTAGAGGCCAGTGGGGAGGATGGAGTCGACGAAGCCGGACCAGCTGATGGCGGCGACTTGTTCGAGGACGCAGAGGTCGCGCGCTTAGGAGACGAGCTCCTCCACGGCCGAGTCGTCGGTGTCGGAGGGGAACAAGAAATCGGCAATTTTCAAAAGGAGAAAGATTAAAAGAAGCTTCAGAGTAAGTTGGATGGATCTTCCATTGCGAGCAGCGTCGCGAGGTTGGCGACGAATTTCGACAGGGGTCACGAGCGGCGACGGAGTCGCAAACGCAGTGGTTACCCGGGTCGGTTCACTGTTGTTGTTTTTTTAGTTTTTTTTTTTTCAATTATTTTTTGTTTTTTAGTTTTTTTAGATAAAGGTTTTATTCCTTTTAATATTTTTCATTTTTTTGAGTAATTATTCGGTTAAAAAGGGATGTTATTAGGTGTGGGTAGATCTATTTTTGTTTCTATTTACACATATATATTGAAAATTATTTACATATAATTTGGATCCTTGACTTTTAAGGCAACGGTTAAAAAAAAGTCTCATTTAAAAAAAGAGAAAAGAATCTTATTAATAAGACTTTTTAAAGGGTCTTATAGTAGTATTTTTCACATTATTATTCTTATTTTTAAAAGTATTTTAAGATAAAATTAAGCAATAATTATAATAATAATAAAATGAGCACAATACAACCATCCATATAAGGGAACGGAAACAGAACAAAGTTTCATATGAAGTTCCCCAAAAGCATAAAGCATACATCCGAACCTCGTTTTTAATGTTTACTCAACACCTACCATAAGCACCACATAAGTTTTTTTTTTCTTTTCCCTTTTTTTCCTTTTGGGCAAAATGGAAAACAGAATTAAGCAATACAAAAGTTCCAATGACCGCTTGTATGGAGACCCACTTGGTGTCCAAACTTATTGAAAGAGAGGCAACTACGATACCGCAGGTAACTGTGCTATTCAAGTCAACTTGTGAATGGTTTTCATGTCAATAACTTCCTTGAGAGTGCCATTCTCAAGATGATCCCACCACTTGAACAAAAAGTTGTCCACTACCAGTCTGAACCAAGGAGACAGCTTCAGACCATCCTCCCCGGCGTCTGCTTTCCTCAAGAGCTCTCTCAACTGATCACGGTTTACATACTTGACATCAGCAACTTCATCAGGGTTTGGATGGACATTAACATCTCGGACAATGAAAAGCAGGTAATCAACTGCATTACAAGGAAAGAATAACAAAGGAGTTAACATAACAATTTAAAAAACTGAGACGCTAAATGGAAGACACGTTTTTCCGTTATTAACTGATGGATTAAAAATCGCTAATATCATCGTTCAATAAAACCTGCAAATTTACTAGCCATGTAACCTTTAATATCCTTCATCTATAAATCCAACTGGCTAATCCAAAATTATCATCATATTTAAGTGTTGCAACCAGCACGTGAAAAATTTTCCAATATAGACCATAGTTTATGCACCGATGTCCCTACTCTAACACAAAGGACATTTATAAAATGAGAAAAAGTACCAGAAAAGTGATGTAAAATAAATTAAAAGTTTGAATCATTACGTTCATGCTCGCCCCACTTGCCATCAGAAGGTGCCTTGTACAGAATCCTTCCTAGAGGGGTAAAATGGTCAACTGGGACATCTTCAGCGACAATACCTAGTTCATCCAAAAGCTTCCTTTGTGCGGCGTTTCGTGCTCCTGGTGATGGAGAAGAACAAAAAAGACCATAAGTTGGGGCAAGTAAGGTCCAATGAAATTAGAGTTTCTACTTGGCCAGAAAGTCGCACCAAGATAATCCTCCTCAATAAGTTCAGATTCACGGTAGAGTGGATGGCTGCAACAGGTGTTTGTCCACACAAGAGGGAATGTTACCTTTGTTCCAGATCGTTGCTGAAAAGGTAAAACCAGACAAATAGGCACAACTCATAAGAGAAACTTCATCAACTAAAAATGTTCCAGAAATGAATGGGCGTTCAATTTAACTAGCCCAATCATCTTCAAAGAGAGCACAAAAAGATGTGTAAGCATGACCTTCACATCTTTTAGCCCATGAAATATTTCCAAGGTATTAATTGACACAGTGTGGACAAGAAAATAGAGTAATACATTGAAGTAACAGTACAATCAGCAGCACCAATCGCTATGATCTAAAACTAAGGTGAATCAGAAATGAAAGTTGGTTAATATGTCATATGCACATCATCGATTGTAATTCAGTTCCTTCATTCACGTGGCGCTATAAACTTTCTTCTTTTCTGCATTTAATCTTGAATATCTAATTCTAAGATTCTGATATTCATAGCAAAGCAAAGATGCAACTTCAGTGCTAGTCCTGATTTCCCCAATAAACAAAGTCAAATAACAGCAACTAATATGGTTTTTTATTTTAAGTAGGTCATTTAATCTGTAAACTGTCCACATACTCCATTTGAATCCACAAAATCCTAAACTTAAGACAATTTTATGATACAAATATTTTCCGTGTTCAATTCTGGAAGCTCTCAGTTCAACAAACTTTGATATATGAAAAATACCTGAAGAAGCAACTCATATTTTGAGTTAAACAAAAACACACTGAAAGCCCTGTGAAGCAGATTATCTTTTTCAATCTTCTCCATCAAGTGACCTGCAGTTTTACAGAACAGGAAAGTATTAATGAACCACAGTGACGATCCAGGGAATGTACAAGACCATAGATACAAAGGACAAAAAATTATAGGATTCTAGAGATTCTACAAAGAAGAATAACCAACAACACAACGAAATTGCTCTTATGCCATGACACGAAAGCAGCAAATATCAACGGACTATGCATGATTTTAGCGTGAAAGTATTTGCAACACACAAAGAAATGCACCAAAAGATGGTTGAAGCCTGGTGTGTACGTACAGTTGTATTTGTTGTCATGACCAACCACACGATCATTCTCATCCACCAGAATGCATCTGCAGAAAGTTCAAATAAAGATCCTTTTCAGCTCCAGGGACGAGGAAGAAATCGAAAAAGAGTTAAATACAATGCATCATCAATTCATCAATAAAAATCCCAACCCCTTTGATAATATTCGATAAAACCAACCCCTTTGATAATATTCGATAGCCATACGAAATAATTAACTCCGGACAGTATTGCCATTTTTTCCTTAAAAAACCCCAGATTTCCTATTTCTTCCTTCTTGTTCATTCCCTAAGCAGCCAAACACAGCACCAAACGCAGATATGATATCTAAGCCTCAACAACGACGAAAACATAGCCAAGAATTTTGTTCTGGTTCTGACTAGAGAAGAAACATAAAACAACTTGTAAAGTCAGAGTCCCTACAGTTTTTTTCCCCAATTTTCGTATCAAGAGCACAAAAGAAAAATCATAAAACAAAACAAAAACAATAAAATCGTCATTTAGAGAGAGAGAGAGAATCGAAAAGTAAATAAACGATGAAGTCAATTCCTTCTCTATGACTCCGTTCTCTCAGCCGCCAAACGAAGACCGAATGAATCAGTCGAAAAAACCAGAAAAATTCAAACAAAAAAATCCTTTCTAATACACATCTTAATCTTTCATTTCGTTTTTCTTTTGGGAGAAAAAGGATATCAACCAAAGAGAATCATACCACAAAATCATACAGAAAACCAAACAATCAGAAAAATTTGAAGACCTAAAATAGAAAAAAAAAATGATAACATGAGTTTAGAGAAAAGAAAATTAAAAAAAAAAAAGAGAGTCGGAACGCACTCTTCGTCAAACATAAGGCGTCTCTGGACAGCGTCCATGCCGGCATCAGGAATGTCTCCCATGGCGGTCTTGGAGGAGAGAGAAACCCTCGCGACGGTTAGAGGAGAGAAGGTCTTGGGAGAAAGAGAGAACCAGAAGAGATGAATTATGGCGAAAATGGGTAAAAGGAGGAGAAGAAGAAGCAAGAGAATGGGATGCTTTGGGGGCTAAGGAAAGCCTGGTTGTGGTATCAAGGAGTTGTGCAACGAGAGACATTTTTATTTTTGGACTCGACAAAAGCTGATACAAATTTGGCAAATAATTGCGAAGAATCAATTCATCATTGGCGGGTCCTTAGGACATATAGTCCGTATATATATATATATATATATATATATATTGCAATTTATGGAATATTATATTCTCGGCAGCCAACCAATATTAAATATTTTTAAGGGAGACAAATATTAAATATTACTTTCAAAAAAATATTAGATATTATATTACTTATTACGTCCTTAATCTTTTTAATTGAACTCGGAAAAAGAATAGGGAAACTTCGCAAGTGAACAGAAAATGTCTATTTTGATGATTAAACTAATAAAGTGTTTGGTAACGTTGGTGAGAGAACAATATAAAATACTCATATAATATAATAAAAAGCAAAAGTTATTAGTGTAGATTTTAATCAACTTTATCAAGCATCCTATAAAAGTCAAACCGTTTGAATGCATTGAACATAAGTTGTGATTTTTTTTACTATAAAAAAATTATTTTTTTCTATAGTAGAGTTATCCTTGAATAAATGGTCATGGTATATGATTTAGACAATGTTTAAAATGATGTTTGATAGGTCATGATTTAGACCATTTTTTTAGTTATAAACAGTATAAGTGGGTGTTTGGAAGGATGGTAAGAATTAGTGGTGAGATCACTTTTACTGTAGCATGTGAGAGTTTTACACTGTAGTAATTTTTTTTATTATTACTGTAGCATATGAGAGCTTTTTACTGTTCAAAAAGCTTTTTACTGTCCAAACACCCCCTAAAACTTTCGCATGTTACAGTAAGAATTAAAAAAAATATTGCTATAGTGTAAAGCTCTCACATACTACAGCAAAAATAGTTCTAACAAATGGTTCTAACCACTCTATCAAACACTGTATAATAGAGACAAAATCTAGTTACAACCTTGACATTCACGAAAGTTGTATTTTTGTGTGAGAAAAAAAAAGCCCCATTTGTTCGAAGAAGATTGGCAAGAGGGTGTAGGCATAAATTAATTCTTCTGTTTTTCTTTTTTTAATGGTTATCAATTTTCCTCACTAGTGAAAATTTCGAGCTTCACTGTCAAAAGAAAATGTCGAGGTTCATTGACCACAATACCATTGGCGGCGGGAAATTGGAGTATCATGTGAATGACGTTAAAAAGTAGATTTTCCTTTTCTTTAAAAAAAAGTTTGTAAATGTCTAAATACCCAAAAGTACAAGATTCCTCATATCCTTCTCATATAGTTTGAAGACGCCAGCTTTTGAAGAAAAATACGTCAAAAAAATATTGGAAAATATGTAAAAAATTTATTGTTAACAATAGTTAGCGACTAAAAACTGCCAAAAAATAGGGAATAATTTATTAAAAAAAATATAGGATTTAAGTTGCCATTGTAAATACAATTTAAGGCATGACAACGTTAATAACAAAAAAAAAAAAATACTGGCGATATATGAAGTTAAGATCACTTTTTCTTTACATGGATAAAATAAGAGTGTTATTTTAGTAAAAGTAAAATGACAAAGAGGGTTAATCATTGATGTGATTTAGAAAATACTACCATATAAATAATGTGTTGTACTCTAAAAAGTCCAAGACCCGTAACACACGATATAATTGCATTTTTTTATAATTTTTGAAATGGAATTGCGTTTTTTTTTTTTTTTTTTTAACGTGCTTGCATGTAATTGTTGTGTTGACTAAAAGCCTGGTTGGCTTATCAATGGGCCACTACCAACTCTAGAGAGTAACATTTTAAGGCACCAAAACAATAAAAAAAAATGTTTATTTTGAGGGACAATATTGACCGTCATGTATGGGTTGGATTGGTAATAGTCAATACTGTTTGGCAATAGTTTTCACCGCAAGGTTCCCACCATAAATTCAGTTATAAACAGTGTAAAGCTCTCACATACTACAGTAATAATTAGAAAAAATTGCTACAGCATAAAACTCTCACATGCTACAATAAAAATGGTTCCAACCATTGGTTTCACTGCCTTCTAAACACCCTATGAGTACAGCAAAACAATTCCGACTGATTGATACGTTTATAGTGTGTGCACATGTGATGGGAATAGATCTAACACACTCTTCTCAAAAAAGAGGAAGGAAAGAAAAATATTCCAACATAATCATTAATGGGATTTCAAAGGAGATTATGGATGTTCTTAAAGCAAATTCAATTCGTTAGATATTCAATTGCTCAGAGTTCCCTTTAGAACTTCAGGATTTGGAATAAAAAACAGATAGAGAGAGAGAGAGAGAGAGAAAGTACGCTTTTTTTTTTTACACTGTAGAGTGTTATTTGGATCTCTACTAGAAAGTCGGGTGAAAATATTTAAAAATAAAAGGGAACCATGTTCTTTTTTAATCCAATTTTGCAACAATAAAAGTTATGTTTAGAGGAAATCCAGCTTGTATTTCTTCTTACGCAATAATTGCTGCTGAAATTGCAGTTATTTAATACAAATCCTAGTTTTAATTTTTTTTCCCCAAAAAATAGAACTAGAAAACAAAATCCAAAAAAACTCCGACGACTGGAAAATTATTTCAAAAAAAAATTCTTATAGTTCTCATAATTCAAGAAAAAATAAAGTTTATGAAAGCACATCACATATAAATTAGGTACCAATTCAGATAGAAAGAGGATATTGTGGAGCAGTTACTGAATTAGCAATAATAAAAATGGGCTATCAAGAAGAAGGTGTAGCTCAATAGACTTTTTTTTTGAGGAAATCAATAGCTCATATTTTGGGAGATTTGCAATGAGTATGATTTAAAAAAATAGATAGCAATAATCAGTTGACTCTTAATTGAAATAAATTATTATCAGAAAAATCTTTTTTTTTTAAGGATATTTAGTCAAAATTTTACGACGTATGTAAAATTATAAGATTACGTATCCCTTCCAAAAAATTATAATATTACGTTCACTTTAAGACACTAATTCGCTTAGGTTATTGAGTACTTGGCTGCAACATGCAAAATTTTTCGCGTTCAAAAGGATATAAAATTAAATAAAATTTTGTTTTCAAAATAAGATAAAATAAAATTGGTGCCAATTTAACAAGCTTAATCGGCATCTAATAGATCTCGACCATTCAGATCCCGTTTTAGGTAGATGGCCGCAGGCACTATGCCAAAGCACACTTCTCACTGGCTCGAAAATTGACGTGCATTGGGTCCGTTTCATTTTCAAAAGAATAAAGCTAACAAGATATTTTATATCATGGTTATAATTATTAGTTAAAATTATTTTTATTATAATATATAAAAATTTTATAATATAATAATTTTTAATGTAAAAATTTTACACTATTTATAACTAAAATAATAGTTAAAACCGTCCCTTATCAACTAAGTTATAAAAGACACCTTTACGTGGCTGCTGATTTGGACTTCTGGGGATCTATTATCATTTAAAAAAAATGATTTAAGTACTTTTAAAAAAATCGCAATGATTTAACTTTTTTGTCCGACACGCTCTAATAGTAAACATTTGTGTAACTTTTAACATTTGTTGTTGTAATCTCGATCAATTGTTGTCTAATTCTCTCTCTTTTTTTTGTAATTGCTTATATCGCCATGATGCCAAATTATCATTGTAATAATTACTTGCAAGATGGTGACTAAGAAAGATAATTAAACATGTATATATATATATATATATATATATACGTGTCATAAAAAAATAACGAATAATAAATATAATCAATTTTGTTTGATCAGGATAAAAAGTTTTTTTTTATAGAATTTATTAGGTTAAAGAGTTTTGATCTTAAGTTACTTCATCAACTCGATATTTGGCATTCCCAAGCGTATATACATACATGCATTTATATATATATATATATATATATATATTGACACGTTCTCTTCAGATGTATGCTTTTTGTAGTTTGATGCGTTCAATAGAGCCCACCATACTAGACCTTGTTTTTCATCTTTTAATTATTATCATTATTACTTTTATTTTTATTATTGTTGCAATCTATAATAAATACATATATATATATATATATATATATATATATATATATATGCGCGCGCGCGTTTGTATCATCAAGCTGGGACCTGCTCATGAATTGAATCATGATAGCAAAAATCAGCACGGACTCTCGAATGGATCATACTTTTTAGCCCCAACGGCTCAACTTTGTCACCTTGGCTGGAGTCAAACTCCACATTTTTCTTTTCATTTATGACATGTGTGCGCCCATATAAAGGCCACTATCTGAAAGCACACAATAAAAAGGTCAGAAAATGATTCTTGTCTAACAATCTAGAAGGGTTGTTGCAAGCAAAATCACGGATGGTTGTTACAAGGTCAAAAATAAAATGAACAATAGAAATGAAATTCCTTTTTGGCTCCAAGAAAAAAGTCTTGTTTAGACACTAATACATCTAGGGCTCCTTTGATGCATAACATAAGACAACTTTAGATAGAATAGTCTTATAAGATTAGATTGAAATGTATTGGAGATAATAGGATAAGATTTTAACCAATTTAATTTTGTAAAAAATTGGGGTTAGGTAATTTTTAAAATTAGAGAGCAAAAATATAATTATTAAAAATAATGTCCTTTATATAAAATTACATTTTGATGCATCATTATTTGAAAAATTATAATTTTGAGCTAAATTTCATGAATTTTTGTAAATAGCTCCTTGAATTTTTTTACTATGTACAAAAATTATGTTTAATCTCATGCTTTAATAGGGGATTGCATAATCCCCTTCCAAGAGGATTCAAATCATGGACTAGATATATAAAAGTTTATCCAACTAAGTCTTTTAAAATTTTTCATCAAACAAAATATTAGTATTTAATTCAGTCTAATCATCTTTAATCCTACGCATCAGCCATGCCACTCACTCGATCCTTAATATTTTGTTACGTGATTCAAGAGTTCTGAATATATAAATATGGTTTACCACATGTCAAAATTTCGGAAAAAAAAGTAATTTGAGTCCGAGGCTGCAAAGAGAGGGAAAATCTTCCTTCAACTACCACGTATTAAAAATTACAAATTTTCTTTCACTCTTCCACTTAATTAAAACATCACAAGGTTTTTTTCCCCCTTTTAACTGGATATACAAATTAAATAAAATATAATTAAAAAGTTTGTCAATTTTATTTTTTTAATGGAAAAACGGTCAATTTGGCCTTAAGTAATTGCCCTTTTCATTGGTTTCGGTTCAGTTTCTTAAGCATAAACGAGTGTTTAGGGAACTTGGTTTGAAGCCAAAAGGTTTATATTCAAACCAATTTTATTGCATTGTTTTTTCCTCCTAAAATTTAAATTGCTAAAGTATTCTTGGTTCTAATTATTGGTTCGAACTAAGTTCTATTTATTTATTAACAAAAAAAATTTACAATCTGGTTCCGTTCCACCAAATCAGATCATAAACAGCTCTATACTTGATACATTGGACAAGTCAAATTAAGTGACAAGCTTAATACAAAGAAGTTCCTTTTCTACCATGTTGCCAATGCCATTTATGTTGCATATTTTATATGCTATTCCCTTGCACGTGTTTCATTAAATGATGACGGTCCTTGATAGTTGATATGAGCAATTAGCTCAAATCATTGAACATGCTAGTTAAAATAATAGGAATAAAATAATTTTGGTTTGATGTTTGAGTTTGTGAAATTAACCCCCAAAAAGAAAAGTCCAAAAGACCTGGCCGAGGTTAGCGTTGTGTGTTCAATTTTTGACTCGTTGGAATGGGTTGCTTTGCGCCGTCTATCTTTCCTTTCTATCTCTTTTCTTAGCAAAGCAGGAAAATAACTTTTGGCTTGTGGCCTCAGCAACTGCAAGCAGCCGCTTCCTCTATAGTCGTCAACTCATTCTTGACAAACCCGATCGGGTGCTCGTGATCTGGAGTGAAAGGAAAGTTTTCTTTTATGAATTTTTCATGACGTGGTCGATTAGCATAACAAAAATGTGGACATAAACAAAGAAAAAGGAAAAACTCAAAGCATTGAAATACACTGGCGTTATAAAAAAGAAAAGGTCAAGTAATCATCGATAAATATTATAACAATAAGTGGTTTGTTGTAGGGATGCATTTTAATAAATGAGAGAATTATTCTATATATCCCAACTTTGGTTGAGATGAAATTGGACCGAAAAATACATGTATTCTATTCTCGCATATACATTACATGTTATTCTTTTCTCTCATTTATTCTTGCATATACATTACATGTATTCTATTCTCGCATATACATTACATGTATTCTATTCTCAAGTATTGCATCCTCTTTTTCTTACAACCACTACGTGGTCATTGTCCATCATATATTGCATATTCCCTTAGTTACGTGATTCCTAGTCCATCTATGATTAAAATCATTGAAAAGGTTAGTGCTATAAGAAGTGCAACTTATGATAAAACTCCATGATATAACTAACGTTTAAAAATTTAAGGTCTAAGGTGTTTGAAAAGTTGATTGAAACTGAAACTTTTGAACTGAAAACCGAAACATGCAAGAGCTTTACATTGTAACTATTTTTTTTTTTATCATTGTAGCATATAAGAGCTTTACATTATAACAACAAAAAGTTTTGATTAACACTGATTTTGTCAAAAACCCTTCGTTATGTTGACATAAGCAATCCTGTTTTACCCTATAAGTTTATAACTATGTTACTAATAAAACAATAAGACTCGATTTAAAATATACACAACATACTAAATTAAAACTTATAATTTTATGAAAAGTGATTTTTTTAACGTGTGGAATGAAAATGGTTTTATTTTGAAAAACATGAGGAAGGTGAATAATACTTTAAGCGTCAAATTTGAAATTGATAGTGAGTCAGTTTTCATAATGATGGAAAGAAACAATATAGAAGTACATATGGCGCAAGATCCGAAATTGAGTTGTTTTCTAAACCTGCCGCCTAGCAGATATGCCACGGGAGAAGAGTCCCGCTTTGAAGACCCTTTGTCTCTGGACCATTGGCACTGCAGCGGGAAATCTCTCTCTATTTCTCTCTCTCTCTCTAATATTTTTTCGAAAAACACGCAATAGACTCACGAGCCATTATTTCTTTTGCAGTTCTCGTCACGAGTGTGGCGAGGCGAGGCTGAAACACGTGGAGAGTCTCATGAATGCCGAGTAACGAC
>CAMOHE010051738.1:466049-483940 GCA_946598075.1 Artocarpus hirsutus | reverse complement strand
TTATTATTATTATGTGGTGAGATGGTACAACTTTTGGAAAGAAAACTAAAAGATTAATCTACGACGCTATTCAATACTTTTGAGTGATCTATAAATCTGTCAATGTGTGATTTCAAGGTAAATTATCAGAATGGAAAAAGGGCTCTTTTAGATTAAAAATAAACACTTTTGGGAAAGAACCATGAAGATTCCTCTAGACAATTAGTACATCACACATGGATGAGTAACTTTCTCCATGGTGTGACAATTTCTTTCTTTCTTTCTTTCTTTCTTTCTTTCTTTCTTTCTTTAGCTTTTTACTAATGGGCACAAGTATTCTCCAGCCCAATGTTTCTTCTTCTTGCTAGTTTATTTACTCATTTATTATTATTTTTTTCTTAAATTTATTATTTATGGGCATGTTGGCTTAGCCAGCCGTTATTCACTTGAATGCCTCTAACTAACCTCCATGAGCAATAAATTTATGTGCCCATTGTTAGGTACGTTTGAGAGTAATGTTTTTAACTCCAAAGAAGGTTTCTTCAGTTTTTCAAATCACGCATAATTTTATGTGGCTATTAATTTGGTCGACAATATACAACAATAAATGCAAATGTATAAATAAATGATCTTGGCTTTGTTGGGCTCCTCGTGACCCTTCTTCTTACACTACAAAAAAACCATATATTTTTTGACGGTTGGATATAGACATTCAAGGTTGCATTAAAGGAAAGAATTCTCATATATCTATTTAAGGAGGCTATTTTAAACTTGCTTTTTTTCCTTTTTACTTTATCTTAATTTAATCATGCTTTGTATGTAAATATTGCATAACAATGCATTCATGTCTCTTCCTCCCTAGACTCTATTAATAATGGTAATCATACATTTTCATCCAATAGTAAATTCACGTAGATTGGGATACAGAATTCTAAGTAGGTGTTTGGAAAGGTAGTAGGAATCAGTAATGGGAACCATTTTTACTGTAGCATGTGAGAGTTTTACACTGTATCAATTTTTTTTATTATTACTGTAACATATAAGAGCTTTTTAGTGTTCATAATTGAGTTTATGGTGGAGACTAAATGGTAGAAACTATTGCCAAACACCCCCTAAACAATTTCGCATGTAAATTTTTAGCTGATGAAATCAAAACATCATTGGTGATCATTTTTATTAATAGTGATAACTGCATTTTTTTTATTTTTTTTTATTAAAAAGAAAGTTGTGTTGAATATTCAACTGGGCAAAGAAAAGTATAAGAAAATTAGTGCTAGGTGGCAGTCTTTGACTCATAAACACAACAGAAATTTTCATGCTATAGGTAACATAACGATTTTTTTTTTCTTTCTAGGTATTCTTCTTCATAAAACGGTTACATTTGGTTTTTATAAAGTAACAGAAAAAAAAAAAAAAAGAAATTATAACGAAACATAATTGACAATTTTATAGTGCCTTACACGACTTGGAGTCATCATCATATCATACACACACACACACACACACACACACACACACACACACACAATACCATACACACACACACACACACACACACACACACACATATTCAAAGAAGATAAGGTGGGGTAAGTTAACGTCACTCTTATCATGTGCCTGTTTTTATTTGTCCATTCCTTTCTTCCACACAAAATTGAATATCACAATTTAATCAATTTTCTTTTCCTTGTCAAAACTCTATTTTCTTTTTTTAATTCCAAGCAGCAATCTCTGATCACAGACGTCAAATTTGATCATCTGTGTACGTTCAAATTTCTAATTCCCTAGTCAAGCCTAAAAATTTTCACCACACATTTTTTCTCTTTTACTAAAAGAAAAAAGTGGTTATGATTTTTAGAAATCTTACATATAAGATTAGAATTTAAAGGTCTTTTTTTAAAAAGAAATTTTAGTCTTTTTAGTATATCTATTGGACTTAAAAACTATCCAAGGACGGTTATTTTTAATCATTCTAAACAAAAAGTGCTTTTCATGTATTATTGTGGTGGTTGGTTGGCTTAAAATAAGCTAATTTTGATTAGGAAAAATATTTAGTACGAAAATTTTATTAATCCTAATTTTTTTTATCGATTTATGAGTTATAATTTTTTTATTAGTAGGTGCTTAAATATCATCAATTAATAATAACGATCGTATCTATCGATTAAAAAAAAAAAAAGCCAACTCAAATTTGTACTTAACAAGTGCCTCCACTGTACTCTAATCCTCTCCTTAAACACCATGCACCTTCTCACACCTTACATAACCATATTCCCACGTGTTCTCATCCCACGTCTGGCTAAATCACCAAACCCCCACCCCATTGGTGTGTGCATACCACGGGGCATGTTGACGCGTGAGTTTTTAACAGGTGGGTCCCATGCATATTCTGGTAGCAGAGGTACCAGGACCATGAGGCAATGGAAAAAAGGAGCGACAACATCAAACATTAGCCAATTGCATCATCATCATCCAAAGCTCTCTCTTTTAACTTTAGATAGTCATTAAGATTTGAAGGAATTGCATAACAGAGGCAAAGAAACGTACTTTCAAACAAAACCCAACAACGTTAAACACCCAAAAAAGAACATGGTTGCCTCTGAGCCTGTAAGATGATTTTAAAAAAAGTGATCATTTTTACCCTTTTTTCACCTTCAATTCTTTGATATGTTTTGAAAGTTTGAAAACTTTTTTTTTTTTTTTTTTTTTGCAGGTGGTGGTGGAGGAGAGAGAGGAAGTTGGAGAAGCAGTAGTGAACGAGACAGAGGAAAATGGGAAGAAAAAAGAGGAAGAAGTGAAAGATGTTGAGAAAGGACAACTGGGTTTGGAAGAGCAAAAGGAGAGAGAGAAGACTGTTGGAGGAGAAGAATTCAACATGTCAATGTTGCAGAGGCTTAATCCGACGAACCCTTTGAGGCTTGTCATCAATGGTGGGACCAGAATGGCTACTCCTTCTCCTTCTCAGTTCTCTCAGCGTTCTCAGCCTCGTTCTACACCAACCCCACAAGTAAATTTCTTTTCTTTTCTTTTCTTTTTAATTATAGGAGATTAAGCAGAAAAAGAGCTAGCTTAATCTTGTGAAGTTTTGAAAGTCATGATTTTAATCTCTATGAAGTTTTTCATGTATTGTAAAAAGATGGATTGGATTTGATCATTTGAGAGTTGCTTTCCTATCAAATGATTTTTCTGATTCTTTTCCTTTTTTTGGGTGGGGGGCCAGAAAATTATTTTTTTGAAAAAAGTTTCTTCTGACCCCTATTATCAAAATTTTATCTTTGCCACCTAGAAATAGAGAACTTGATTTTTGGGCTTTTTTTTTTTTGGCAGAGTTTCATCTGAAGTTTTTAGTTATCAATCTGATATATTTTTTTTTAATTTCTCCCTTTTTCTGACCAGCCATCTATAACATCATTAAATTCAAGATCATACACAAACAAGATATCTCTCTTTCTTTTCCTCCTCCATATGGCAGTGGCTATTGGGCTAGTCGGCTTTCTTCTATTCAAAGGAGTTCAAGGGCTTTTAATAGCATCAGACAGTGTCAAAAGAAAAGAGAAAAGGTTTTTGAAACATTTCCTCCCACAAGTAGAAGTTGCATCTCTTTTGAGCATTACACTTGCCTTTGTGTGGCAAAAAGCAGTAAGAGAATGGCCTAAATTCATGGTTCCTTTCATACTTTGGAGCTCTTTTGTCGTGTCCTTGTCTGCCGGAATCCTCTTAATTTGCTTCCAAAAACCCGCCACTGATGGTGTTGGAGTCTGCTTCATTGCTTTTGCAGTTGGTAATGGCTTGTATGCTTGTTGGGTGTCTCCAAGAACTGGATTTTGCAGCAAGATTTTGGTCAAATCTCTTGAACCCGTGCCAAAATTTCGTGATC
The DNA here is from genome assembly GCA_946598075.1 of Artocarpus hirsutus. NCBI lineage: Eukaryota > Viridiplantae > Streptophyta > Magnoliopsida > Rosales > Moraceae > Artocarpus > Artocarpus hirsutus. Next base: position 480,084 of record CAMOHE010051738.1, on the reverse strand, counting down.
TGAACAAGCCCATTTATATAATGCTTGGGGTTGGTTTTTTGTGGATGTCTATGTGGATATTGGCAGTAATTGGGGCATTGAATTTTTGCTACCCTCCGTTGATGATAATCCTGTTGGGTTTGAGCTTGGTTTGGACTGCCGAGGTGATGAGGAATGTTGCGAATATAACGGTTAGTAGGGTGATTGCTTTGTATTATCTTAGAGGAATGCAATCCAACACTCAGTTCTGCTTCCAAAGAGCCTTGACTAAGAACCTTGGAAGTGCTTGCCTTGGGTCTCTATTCGTGCCTACAATCGAAGCTTTGCGAATTGTTGCTCGGGCTTTGAATTTACTCGAAGGGGAAGATGAGTTCATGTTCTCTTGTGCACATTGCTGCCTCAGAGTCATGGAGTCCATCTTCAGATATGGCAATGGCTGGGCCTATGTACAGGTACTTTTACTAATTATCCTTGTTTATCTCTTTTTGGAATAGTATAAATGAAGATGTAAGTTTTGCTAATAAAAAAGCGTTACTTATTATCAAAAGAAGGTTTCTTGCAGTCAAAAAGTTTCACATTTAAATCGAGTATTAGGTGCAGCTTCTTTGTCAAAAGTGTGTTATCTGTTTCATTAGGGTAAAAATTATGTCATCCTCATATATGATGTAATTGTGAGGCCCTTTTAAGTTTCTGCAATGATTTAAAGCAGCCAGGCGTGCTGCTATAATATTGACCACCAAAAATCCTCTTTATTTTTAAGTATATCCAATATTATTTTAAATAATCTTGTTATCAAGTCCTTATCAATTATCCTTGACTTGTATACTAATTATGCTTGGACAAATTTACAATACAAATCCCATTTTAATGTCAATCTTGTATCCTTATACAATGCATTAGTAGCATTGAATGCCTCAACATTAATTAAGCTATCTTGAGAGCCAGATAGCTGCATATGGGAAAGGTTTTGTGAGGGCATCCCAAGACACTTGGGGACTCTTCGAAAGGCAGGAAATCGAGCCCGTTGTCGATGCCGACATGACCAGCACACTCTGCTTCCTCACGGGGGTATGCAGCGGCTCCATTTGTGTGATTGTGGCGGCTGCTTGGACTGCCAAAGTGCACCAAAGTTTCACAGCAACCATTTCACTCCTTGTGTTCTTCATAGGATACCTTATGGTTGGTAGCCCTTACTTGACTGGCCTTTTCTGTTTATTATTTATCTCTTCTGCACATAAATCACGAGATCAACTTATAATATCTTTTTTTGGGAAAATTACAATATCCTCTTTGGGATTTAAGTGAAATCTAATGCTTAAGCTTATATTCTTATAGATTACAAAAGTAAGCCCTCCTATTGTCAATATCTTAAAATTTCCACCCGATACAAGATTTGGTAAAATTTAAAGACAAGGATTTTTAAGGTTAGATTTGGCTAAGAAAAAAAAATTGTGAAGATAAACTTTTCATCTTTTTTATTTTTGTGACATTAGGTCATTAAAGGTGTTTTAAGGGAGGGATTTTTGTAATTACTTGAGGGATAATTTTATGATTTTCCTTATCTTTTTTAATCATAGACTTCATTGGAAATCTAAAAGTGGACTTCATTTCTTTTCTTCAATGCTCATTTAGACCAGGATTGCCATGGCATTGCCTCATGCCTGCGTGAGTTGCTACTATGTTTGCTATGCCGAGAATCCAAACAACAGGCTATTTGACAAAACAATCAAGGATCGTCTTACCTTGATCAAATCTGGTCGTGATGTGGTCATCCCCACACCTCGATTACCGCGCGGGTTCTCCACAACATAGCACAAATGATTTAAGAGGCAAGCAACAGTGCGATTTATCACTACTGGTAACCAATCAAAGATGTGATCATTCCATGTGGTACATGAAATTGTACAAGCTTTAGGTGCTTTTTTTAGCTTGACCATGCTTTTCTAAAGTTTGTACCATATCATGGATGCTCAGTCTCAAAATGGGGTTCAAAGAGATCAAACAAGGAAATTGAAACTCAAGTTAAAATTATTGACCAATGCATGTAGTAGTGTTGTTTCAATTTTGAAGTTGAACCAAAAAATGGAGCATGGCTTTTGAAGGAAATGAGAACCAATTAGTGAGACTCCACCCAACAAGGTTGTGACATAGCAAAGGGCATTTTACTATTTGGCCCTGTCCAGGTCCACCCCTATAATTATTAAAATATTCTCATATAGTTTTAGCATATTCCATGCTGAAAAGTCCCACCATTATTTATTGTTTTTCCCAGCTCAATATGACCCACCAATTATTTTCTGTAATTATGGATTATTTAATTCTATGTGATCTGATTAGAATCTCCATGAGGTGTTCTTCTTTGTTCTTTTCTGTTTAAATTAATTACTTAACTGATGGTGTGTCTGTTGGGTGGGATTAAAGAATTAATGTTGCAGCCTAGCGGAAATGGTTGAACTCTGAGACTACCTTGATTTGGTGCTTTATTTTTCTATTTTTTTAATGTTCTAAATTCTGATGTACTAAGCTTATAATTATAAATCACTACGATTCCCCATACGTGACGGAAGTGAATATATGTAGCTATTTAATATCAATACAGAATCACTTTCATAAGGGGTTCTATTTATTATGTCTTTATCTTATGGAACTTAACATGATATATCTAAGATATGTTGAAGAGGTGATTTGACGTTCAAAACCATAATTTATTGTTTTATCAATTTTTAATTTCCAGAAAAGTTTCTACTTTAATGTTGCTCCACTTTAACAATCCTATCGTAAGACAAATTTTGAACGTGCTTTGTCAACTGAAGTTGTTTCAATTCAAAATATCTGCTTTTCTTTTTCTTTTTCTTTTTTTTCTTTTTTATTTGTTACATTGCATAGGCCCCATAAATATAGAAAGTGCATGTCAAGGCAGTCCAAATTGAATGATTGTTTAGAGAGTGATTACGATGCTTCCTGCCCTCTACTTACTTTATATAACATACACACGCGGTATATATACATCTACTTTTGAGAGAGAGAGAGAGAGAGATATATATATATATATATATATATATATATATTGAAACGGGAACATATTTTATTAATGTGAATATATACTCCAAAATAGATGGAATAAATATATCCACTTTTGATATTTTGCTTTCAATAAAAAGCTCTTTTGAAAATGGAGCTAAAAAAAAAGAGCCCACTAGTTAATAGTGCCAAATTCTGTAACTAGACATTATTATAAATTTGTTCCACTTTTTCTCTTAAAACATGCTTAAAGTTGCGTGTATGGGGAAGAAAGTGTCCTACAACATATGTTAGTAACTTTATACGTGTTTACCTATCATGCAAAATCCCACTCTCAATCATACCAACATATGCAAAAATAAAATAAAATCTGACTCCATATTCCAACAAACTTGTTACAATGTATCTATCCAAGGTTTAAAATCTCTTCTATCAGGCTTCATTTGTTGGCAAGCTCTTGTTTAAAATATTGGGGATCTAATCAAACTTTACTTCATTGCCTTTCTAATTCCACTCCATTAAATCACAAGCAAAATGCTAAAGGAACGTGTTTGATACATTTGTACTAAAATTCTCATGACCATAGGTCCCACAGAACCATTTCTGATTGGTTAAATGAAAAGTTTGCTTGCTTTTGTCAACAATGCTAAAGGTGGGAACAAGGTCGATAATGACCGCCACGAACTTGGCATTTTTATGTAGTTTTTCAATTTATTGATTGTTCTAATTTCTAGGCATGATTATTACGTTTACATTTTTTTTTTTTTATTTTGTAGCATGGGATTTATCCAGAGAGTTATAGAGCATCTTAGAAACCAGTAGGAGTCAAGAGTTCTCACACTGTATGGGTCTCACGTGGTTGGTTCGATATGAGAAGTTTCTTGGTTAGAATCCAAATATTTCTTGCTTTTCCAGATAAGGATGAAAATATATTTTTTTGTTAGCTAAAATACCTGAACTCCACCACTATTTCGTGGAAAAAAGAGAGAGAGAAGAGAGAGAGAGGGAAATTGAATGGGTTTTTGAAAGGAAGATAGGAACCACTTTTACTGTAGTATGTGTAGCATATGAGAGTTTTACACTGTTCATAACTGAGTTTATAGTGAAAACCATGTGGTGGAAACCATTGCCAAACACGCAGTGAATTGTCTGACATGTACCATGAAGTTTCTTCAATGTTAGAATTCCAAAATGGGATAAAAACTTCAACGATTCTAGAAGCAACCAAACTAATTATGATAAAACATTAGGGTGTTTAGATTCTAACGTGAAATCAGATATATACTTGATAACTTTACACTACTTAATAACTATAATCACAGTTCTAATCACATTTGCTTAACACCTTAGAAATCAGATGCCTGTTCCAATATCAGATTAGAAGAGATTCTGACATCAAATCAGTGATGTCAACGGCATAAACGACCACAATCATGCAAAACGACAATACACAAGAAAACGACAGTAAGCTAAGCGAACGACAATAGAATCAAACAACGACATGATTAGCCACGAATATCGCAGAGAAACGACAATACACAAAAAAGACAGCAGGTGGGATGGGAAATGGGAAACTTTCAACGGAAAAAAGTTGAGAAACGATAAAAATGGTTGGGAAAACGATCAATAGAAATGACACCACAACAGGGACAAAAGGCCAAAAAATAAAACGCCAATAACACCAGAAAGCGAGGTAAGGTAAAAAATATTAGGTCTTGAGATCTCGTAGACGACCAATGAACCTTCAAGTCGGTTGTAAGCGAGATTGGAAATAAACGACAAGAAATCCAAAACGAAATTATTAAAAATACGGGTGTCCAATAAAATTGGTTTGATTAAGAAAATATTTGTCTTTTATTCCCCCGAAAAAAAAATATATTAGAATGCCCACTGACATAATTACCCCTTAAAACATCACACCAGTCATCGACAAAAGAATAAGAAAAAGACATTACACCCTACAAAATAACGACATGATTGAAACCGAATCGAAGTAAGTTTTTTAATCGATAAAGGAAAAACGGAATTGAAAAGTGAAAACCCCATAAACGGAGAAAAGGGGCAGAAAATTGATAAAGATTACATTGAAAGAGGTATGAGGAAGAGGGTAAAATATAAGCCTATTTTTTCACCTGTTCTTAAGGTTGCTTTCAAATTTTTAAAAAATCAATACATAAAAGATTTTGTGAAAATTCTGACCTTAATGTAAATTAAAGTGGCAGCAGCAAATAGCAAAACTTCAGCATAATTACACCCAAAAAAATTCAGTATACAGCAACAATTACAATCATTTGGGGAAACGACACAGCGCAATTCGCAGATAAACGACGCTGCCTTAAAAGTGACTTTAGTTGGGAAAAACACAGTGGAAAAAAAAATAATCAGCAATTAAGACAGGGAAACAATAATAAAGACAAACGACGTCAAGAAATAAATCATATGTTGTACAAACGACAACAATCTAACCAGTCTTACGACAACTAGGCGAGATATACATATATTAGTAAAATAACGACAATAAAAAGCGACTCCATAGTAAACAATGAAGTGCAAAAACTCTGTATAAATAAATAAATAGGAACTGCGAAAACAGAAATAACTAGATTATGACATAATTGGGGAACGAAAAGGGTCAGAAAAAGACAACCTATTTGGTTAATAAATATAAACGACAATGAGCTTAAAACGACAACTATCAAAAGCGGACAGAAAAATAGAACTTAAGCAGTAAGGATCATAAAAATCGAAACGCAAAGATCCATGAAAATTTATAAAAACGACACAACCGCGACAATAAAAGAACGACAACATACAGAAACAACGTCAATTGAAAACAACAAAAAAAATGAAAAAGAAGTTAAGAAATACAAGGATGCAAAATCTCAAAATGATAATAAAACAATAAAATATAAAAAAATAAGCCTATACATTGAGATTGAATAAGAAGGAGATAGACAGAGAGTGAACAAAAACGACAAAACCAAAAAAAAAAGGGAATATACAAAAACAAAAAAAAGGAAGTGATAATCAACACCAATACCAAAACGAGCCACACAAGACATAAAGCAACAATTAGATTGGTTATACCAAAAAAAAAAATGTCGAGAGAGCAATTTAAGCAACATGGAACAAAGGTTGCGAATGGTGAAATAACAATTATCACCTAAATAATTGTAGACTAACTATGATTATCAACGCCTATCAAGAAAATACCATTATCTTCTATATTGCTAAACTACATCAAGTCGATATCTAAATTCCCAGCTTCCCAGTTCCCACCAAAAGGCCGTTTCCAAGTGTGCACTGAAGCACAATCACATCGTAATAAATTTAAGGAGGGCGTTTGGCAAAAGCTTTACACTTTACACTGTCCAACTATAAACAGTGTGTAGCTCTCACTCTCACATGCTACATCACATGCTACAGTATTTATAGTTCTAACTCACATTTCCAACAACATTACCAAAAGCCCTAGTAAGTCAATAAACAACAAGACATGCTCACACAACTAATGAAAGACAATGACAGGAGTGTTTCCCTTTCTTTCCATTCATATATTTACCTACTTAAATAACAATCAAATTTCAATACCTAACGAGCAAGTCCACACTTAGATCAAACCTTTGATTCCCTTCCTCTCTCTTTTTCTGTCTCCAGACCCCTTTTCCTCTCTGATTACAGTGCATTACAAATTGATAAAAACATGCCCCTAATTAATAGAAGACCCAATTCTAACTCAAACAAAAGCACACCAAAAAAAAAAAGATTACAGAAATCACATAAAGCTTAGCCAAAGACCAAAGTGACACAAATATAGTCCAAGAACACAGAGTACACATATCATCAAGACACAATCCAATTGACAGAAAAAAACCAATTCTAGCTCAAGATAGACCAAAACAGTACTTTAAACCATATAAAAAGCTTTTGTCAAAATGACCATAATATAGTCCGAACACAAATGGTACATACATGATTCAGCTAATTCTACATCAGAAGCTTGATAAAAACACCACCTTTAAGTTCCTCAATCCCAAAAGTTCATTATTTAGTCATTAAAACACAATAATCCGATAATTAATTAACAAATCAAAAAGAAAGATTTAATTTTTTCCACCACAACTGTGTCTTCACCATTTCTCAGCCGGATTTCGAATCCACCTTCGCAGTGACCGCTTTAGCGTCTCCAGAGCAACATCCACCCCCATGCTCATGATGATGATGGTGATGATGTCCATGTCCATGACCATGACTATGACCATGACCTCCATGTCCATGGCTCTTCTTCCCTTTCAACTCCTTCCTCATATCATACGCGTCTTCTCCATCAGCATAATACTTCGCCTCCACATCATGAATCTTGTAGCCTAGGGTTTCAGTATAAAGATTGAAAGCGGCTCTGTTGCTCTTGCGGACATGGAGAGAAACGTACTCAGCTCCGAAGACCTGTTCCATGGCGTTCTGTGCGGCGCTCATGAGTTTGGTGGCGAGGCCGAGCTTGCGGTGGGTACGGAGGACGGCGAGGGAGGTGATGTGGCCGTGGCACTCGTTGCTCTCCTCCTCCATCTTGGCGAGGACGTAGCCGACGATTCGGCCGTTGTAGTCCTCGGCGACATAGAGGAGCTGCGGCCATGAGAGGATATGGTAGAGGTAGTACTTCATCTGATAGTTCTCCGGGAGGCAGAAGAGGTTGCAGGCTTGCATCGCCAGTAGGTCGTCGATCGTCGCCTTGCGTATGCACACCATTGTTGATTGGTTGGAGTAATTCAAGATTCTAGGGTTTCTTAGGGTTTTCTTCTTTGGGAGAGATTGGATTGATTTTGCTTGTGAGGTTGAAGGAGAAGAGTTCAGGGAGAAAGGGAGAGAAGGACGAAGCAAGGGCTAATTGGCTTGGATTTGATAGTGGGCTATGTAATGGGCTTATTTGGGTTTCGAGGCCCAACAAAAAGCCCAATGTTTAGCAACTACAACAAGAAAACGACGTCATCCCCAAAAATGGCAATAGGAGCACAACCGAACGACAATCTAAAACATACAAACGACAGTAATTAATAAACGGGAACAAATGGCACTAGGTTTAAAACCACAACATCAAGCGCTAAGTGGAAAGAGGAACTTCTCCTCCTGTGGGAACCTTCACTAGTGGTGGGTGTTTAAAAATCATCAAACGTGACCAAAATCCTTTTTTTTAAATTTGATGATTGAAAAATAGATATGGATAGATGGGTATCTTTTGGAAAAATTGCCAAAGAAAAATATAAAAAATGCTGACTTCTCCAACAAACGACAACAAAACAGAAACGACATTATACTAGAAAAAGACACTAATTTTAACGACAACGTTAATTAATTACAAATATCAATAACTTGTAAACCACAGAATTTTGGGGAGGATAATGTAAATATAAAAAGGGAACAATAAGAGGAACACAAATTTGAAAACACGGCAACGTTATGTTACAAACGATAATACATTACATTACAATCAAATGTCGTTTGTAATATAATATCCTTGTTCTTAAACTCGGTCCATCTACTTAAGAACGAACTATAAGAAAATATTATGGTTTTTAAGAATACAAATCACAATTTACTTGTATAATGTACCCTCTTGAACTTATGCAAAGCGTTCATAACACTGTAAAATCAACTAAATCTAAAGTTAGAAACAAACAAAAAAAATAGATAAATGCTATCTTGAGTATAAATCAAGAATGGTATCTCAATTTCTGAATTTCCACATTCTGATGCACTTGCTGTTGTGTGTGGTGACTACCTTCTCCATCCCAACAGCCAAGCAAGTAATGGTAGGTCGAGTGCTTCTAGGAACACCATCAATGTGGGTATCTTCCGCAAGCCTTCTCCCTTTCGCTTTCTTGACGACTCCATAATTTCCCTGGGAGCCCGATAATGTGTTGCTTTCCAAAACTATGCTGGAAAGAACTTCACCTGTGTTCTGGTTTATAATACGTAGCACACCATCTATTCCTCCGACAACTAAAGTCGACCTGTCATTTCGAAGATGTTGTAAGGAGTATACGACGTTCGGGCTTACTCGTTTTTCCCACAAAATTTTCATTGTCCTACAAGATGTAACAGAGAAAGTGGTTTATGAATTCTACGATTTTCGACTATAGAAGAACTTATCGAGGGACATTCAAGATATAACATGTTATCTAGAGCTCGTATTATAGTACATACCTGAAGTCCCAGCAAGTAGTATAACCAGCAGTAGATCCAGCAAACAACAGGTGGGAGCTTGGGTTGAAACACAAAGCCCTCAGGTCTGGGGGGAAAGTAAAAAATTAAAGTTATGCGTTGTATCTTGAGCAAAAAAACCCGCATTAGTCAATATATATTGTATAAAACCAAGTAATATTCCAAAAGAAGCATAACATCCCTAAGGTGGTAGGAAGACCCCAAAACCTGAAGAATTTCTTGATCTTAGCTTCGCTACCCGTTGATCGGATAAGACACCTGATATGGAGACACTGCCGAGAGAGGAACCGCTGATTATCAATTGATCATCTCTCAAATCTAAGCATGTTACTGGCCCAGCATGCATCCTGCAAAAAGAAAAATAACATCACATAATTCCCTTCATTAGAAACTTTCGAACTTCTTCTCAAAATAAACCACAGGAGAGAGAGAGGGGGAGAGAGAGAGAGAGAGAGAAATGGTTAATCAGATGCAAAAACTTTTTCTTTAGGGCAACAATATTAGAACATTTCTTATATGCCTACCTAATTATCCGAGAACATCTCTTACTGTACATGTCAAATACACGAGCAGTTCCATCTTCACACCCAACCACAGCCTCTGGATCAAAGTAACTATAAACAGAGAAAAATACTACAGGGTAAAAGAACTGGAAGTAAATTAAAGTTGCGTATTACTAAAATTAAGCCAGAACACATTTACTTGGATTGGACTAAACATAAGGTCAAAAGAATTAATCATCCAATGCCGGGTTTCCAGGGTAATATGCAAAACAGGTGGCGTTGTTTCTTATTCATTGTTTCTAATTCCAGCTTTATATTATGCGTCTTAATTCATGCTGACAATGTGACAAACCAAGAACTTGCAAAAAAAATGAGATAAAAGGACCATCGAGCAACATACCGCACACATAGACCCTTAGCAAAGGTACCCTCACGGGAAGGAAATATAGTTTTTGTCCCACTTCGCCTCCATATACATATACGAGTACCAAGCAATCCAACAATCTATAAGTCCATATTAAAAAAAAGACAACAACAACAACAAACAAACAAAAGGTTACAAACATAAGAATGGAAATTGCCAAATAGAAGAATTTCATGCTTACCAACAATAATTATAAGCTAATCAAGCTAAACAGAAAATATCAAAATAACATTAGCATGCAATACAAATGAACTGTTGGTTAAGAATGTGGTGTGGCAATTACGCAAGCCATTTTACCTTGCTCTCATCGAAATCAAAGTCAACTAGAGAGGCTGTGTCCGATGTTGAGTATTCCTCTATGCATTTATAATTCTCTACTGACCAAAGACGCATAACCTAGCATATGAGCCATGTTAAATTTTTTTTTTTAATGTAAACTTCTGATGCAGAATACTTCATAAAACGATAATGCAAATAAATATGAAGACGTTTAAATAAGATCTAGATTTTAGTACCAAAATCCATCAAACAGAAAAATAATTATCCTAAATGGAGAGAAGAAGTTGTACCATGAGGGCCTGGAAAGAGCTAATAAGCACTGTTTAAAAAGGCGTTCAAGGCTTACGCCTCGAGGCTCGCCTCAGTTTGAGGCGCTCGATCAGCGCTTCAAGGCTTAAGCCTTGAATAGCTTGAACGAGGCTTACACCTTTTTTCATTGAGGCGTGCGCCTTGAGGCAAAAACGCCTCAAGGCTTATGAGGCATGAGCCTCAGATTAAAGGCTATTTTGAATGCTAGTTTTCAAGCCAATCTTTTTTTTTTCCTTTTAATGAAAGTCAACCTAATACCAAAATTAGGCTTTAATGTGATAAAAATATGCAAATAGATTTTTAAACCCTAAGTCTACCATCTTCTTCAGGACTTCTTCATCATTTGCCTCCTTCTTCATCAGCAACCCTTGCAACTTGCAAGCCCACTCTCCTATGAGCAGTGAACAGAGCGACGACCTAATGGCAGCAGCTACCTCCAGATTTTGACCTCCTCGGATCTCACTCCTTAGTTTTTTTTTCCTTTCTTTTCTACCGTTGGCTGGTTTTTTTTTTTTCCCCACTTATAGCTACTGTAGTAATTAAATTTTATAGAAGTAGATGTTATACAAAATTTATAATGTTATATAAAATGAAAGTTATATAAAGAGAGCAGTGTGTGATTTTTTATTAATTTAGATCTATATTTATTTCATTTTCTCAAAAAAAAAAGTTATTTTATGTGCTATAAAAGCCGTACAAATATAACTATATAAGAAGGGCAGTAGTATATATATTATATTGTATGTGTTTTATGCACTTTTTTCTCGTGTCTTATAGTTTTATGATGAACCAAGTGTGTGTTTTATGGCATGTTTATGAATTTTATTCAACTTTTTGAATTTTTTATTTTACATTCGAGGCTTACACCTCAATCCGCCTTGAGGCTTACGCCTCGTCTCAATTAGACAAAACGCCTCGGTTTCCGTTTTTGCCTTTTAAAACCTTGCTAATAAGAACCAAACAGCTTCACTTATCAAGAAAGAAATGACAGTACAAGAAGAGGATAAGCTCAGGAGAACTGTGATAATTGCCCATTAGTAAAACAAAAAGATTCTACACAAGACACTTATCTAAAACCATACATACAATTAAAATCACACTCTGTGCATATGTCTCCATCATATCAGCCTTAATGTTAGAGTCGCCCATTTCATATAAAGGCAAGTAAATCTTGCTTGACTAACTAAATATAAGGCGGAAAAAATTTTCAGAAACTTAATTTGTCTCTTGTAACTCATGTATCTAAATTAGGCGTTACCTTATCACCAACCCCAGTAAGAAGCAATCCCATCTTCATTCGGCACTGCTTCACCCTAAAGAAATCAAGATTAGAACACATGAAATCCAACACAGCAACCGGTCCAACATTCTCGTAGAGTCCGACAACTTCGTTATGGGCAAAGTTTTACAACCTTAACAGCTAAGAATATACTACGATCTAAGCTGATGTTTAACGGGAAAGCTTAACACCAAAGCAAAATGCATAAATGAAAATATGAGGCAAGAAAGTCTGTCAATTGCATAAGAACTTGACAAAGCTTTTACCTTTTCAACATTTTGACATTTAACAGACAGTAGAAAATATCCAAAACTAGAAGTTCATTAAAAATTCAAAACACATGATATATTCAACATATTAATACAACAAATTGGACCATTGTTTTTAAGGTTTGAAATCCATATGCGAGGCAAGAAAAAAAAGGTGTATAAATACATTTGAAAGAAAAGGAAGACAAGTCTCTAACTTTTGACAATTTAGATTGAAAATATTGGAGAAAAATCAATGAAATTTACCCGAGAGAATGGCCTTTCCATTGATGAACACCAATCTCTCCTTCATGCAAGGCTAACCGGTGACGTTCCATAGCTATTTCCTCCAAACAAACATTCAACGACTTCTCCGAACTCTCGGAGAAACCCACGAGACCCATCTTCTTCCTCTGCTTCAAGTAGAAGACTTGAAGCAGCTTAGACTTGCTGATAATCGCATTCCTTCAACAACAACGACCCAAATTTTCGTTTTTGAACCTCCAATTCCAGAGAGAGAGAGAAAATTAGGAGAGAGAGAGGAGGTACCAGAATTTGCAGACGACGGAGGAGCGGACGAGGTCGAAGAGGTCGAGGAAGGAGAAGACGATGCAGAGGATGTCGTGGTCTAGAGAATGGACTGTGGTTGAACCTCCATGCCTCTTCTTTCCTCCAGCCGGAGTGGGGCCCATCGCCGCCAGCGAGCTCTCGGGGCGGCGGAGAAAATTTGGGTGAGAGATAAGCTTTCAGAGATGGAAGTATTTAATTGACTCTAAACGGCGCCAGTTCTAATGTCGTTTTTTCGGTTATTGACGTTTGGGAATGACACTGACAATGCACTTGGCCTTGGGATGTATATGTGTTTGTCTGTCGGTAGGGGTGGCAAAACAGGTTGGCGGGTCGGGTTCGTGTCGGGTTGGAGTTAATTTTTACAAAAATAGGTCGATACTAACCCGACCCGTGACATGAACGGGTTGAGATTTCTCAACCCGAACCCGACCCGTTTTGATACGGGTTGACACTAACCCGACCCGTGTCAACCTGTTTTCTTATACACAGTGTCAAAAAATACGACCCGCGACCCGTTTTTGACCCGTAACCCGATTTTGACCCGTAACCCGACTGTGACCCGTCTACATTAATATATATAATATTGAAAAAAATAAAATTAGAAGAGTTTTATACCACTTCAATAAGAAGATGAGTGATAAGAGAAACATAGTTTGATCTTTTAAGGGCTTATATTATATATATGAAATAATATTAATTTTTTAAATTTTAATTAATTAAATACGGGTAAAAAACAGGTCATTTTTGTGTCAGACGAGTTGACCCGAACCCGACCCGTTTTTTGACGGGTCAGTTTCAGGTCGACACTAAAATGACCCGTAGTCAAATTTTCCGACACTAACCTGCGAAAAATCGTGTCGAATTCGTGTCGTGTCGTCGTGTCGCAACCCGTATTACCAGCCCTATCTGTCGGTTTCATATGGGTAACTTTAATTGCGTTTTCCTCTCGTAGTGTCGTTCTTAAATCAGCGACACAATATATTGTGTCGTTATGAAAGATATGACTTATTATCGTCGTTTTCATCCCATGGATGTCCCTGGTGTCTAAGTGAACGGGGGGAGTTTGCTGTCGTTTTCCCTTATTGACGACGCTCTTGGATTGGTATCTCATATGTTTGAGGTGGTTTTGGTGTGGAGCAAAGCAGCAACTTTTATTGTCATTTTCTTTCCATGTTGTCGTCACCTCATGTCGTTTAATGAAAGA
>CAMOHE010051738.1:454464-465999 GCA_946598075.1 Artocarpus hirsutus | reverse complement strand
AATGATCAAATTAAAGTTAAATAAAGCAAGATCATATAATGAAAAGAAACAATCAAATATTACTTACCCAATTGCGAGACTAGTCCTTACAAAGAAATTGGTATACAAGCATACAAGGAGAGCATCTCATCTATCAACCATTATTTCATTGAAAAAACCTTCTCCAACCACAGAACTTCTTCCCTGAAATCCCCGTCCCCATCCTTCTTCACCTCAATTTCCTTGCACCATAACGAGAGGAAGGACAGCAAGATCGCGACGACCGAAGAGGTTGGGCTCGGCAGTGAAACTTCGACTACATGGGTGGTTTTTGGCTCCTCCGTTGATTCTGTTCAAGCTCGTTCGATTTGAAAATGGTACTGATCAGACTCGTGATCTGGTTTGTTTGACGTCCTATTTGCAGATCTAGAATAGAGGGAACAACCGAGAATCTCAGCTTCGATCTCGATAAACGTCCATCGTGAATCTACCAACGAATTTAGTACCAAACTCCCGGGAGAGAGGAACGAGCAAATAGGAGAGAGATGGAGAGAAGACAAGGGGACAAGGGAAGGCGGAGAAAGAGAGGGAGGACAAACGAATAAAAAAAAAAAGAATATATTAAACAATATAAGGGACAAAACAACAAATGTGTAATTAGTATTTTAAAGAATATAATAAAAAAATAGCAGTTTTGAAAAGATAAGAAATGAGAGGCTGTTTTAATAAATGGTGTCATTTACGGGGGCTATTTGTAAATTTCTCAAAAAGAAATTATCTGATTTAACAATCAATTTGAAGCGTGTTTAGATTTGATTTTACCAGTTAATGGAGTGGATTGGCCTTTCTTATTAAAGTAATCGTGTTTTTTTAATTATAAGTAATTTTGGACTGTGATTTAATAGGTTTAAGTTTCGCGTGGGCATGAATATAATTTTCATAAATAGGGACCATAAATTAAACATTTTTTAAATAAAAAATTTCATGTTTATAAAAAAAAAATGAAAAATAAAAAAATGAAGGGGATGAGTGCCAATGACCTAAGCTCCCTCCACCAATCGCGACAGTGGAGTTAGGACTATGTGGGTGGCTCGTGGGGATGCAGCCTAATACTTTGTTATTTTCTTTTCTTTTTTATTTCCTTTTGAAAATGAAACATTTGTTACTTCATTTGTTTTATAGATAAATTTGGACGCTATGTTGAATGATTTTATATTAGTAGGGATGTAACGATGATTTTTAAAAAATGAGGAGAGAAATTGAAATAAGTTTAATAATTTTAAGGTATTTATAAAATTACAGTTAGTGATTGATCATAATTATAGACAAATAAGAACAAAATAGGTATTTTGAAATATTGTATTTAAGTAAAAAGGTGGAATGATTTTTTTCAAAATTTTGGAAAGGAAACCAATACAAAAACCATAATTAGAGGAACTTATGAATTTAATCCATCCATAGATAGTAAGTAAGACCATCGTTAACACGATAGTTGAATCTGTTAAGGTTTTTTCTTTAAGACAACGTCGCGCAGCCTCCCCCTCGTCCTTGGCCTAACGTCTGGTGCCGTCTTCAAGCTGACCACCAGATCTTGGTCTTTCTAAGGGGGTGGGAGTTTCTTCTTCTCATTTTCTTTTCTTTTGTAGGTTGAAATGAGGTTTGGTTGGCATGTAAACAAATCATTGGAGAGGCTAGGGCGGAGGTGGGAGGAGGGAGGGCTTACGAGGTTTCACATGGGTGACTTCTAGCCGATGACGTCGTGGTTGGAAAGGTTGAAGCCCAAGGCGGACAAGAGGGATTCAAGGTCTAAAGGTGTAACAACCTGAAATTTTAATGCATTCAATGCATTAAATTAAGGATTAAATTGAGAAGAAAAACATGATTTAAGGAAAAATTCTGTATAATAACATGAAAATTATACGGTATTAGAATAATATAGTGTAAGGAAAATACACTGATGAAATTACGCAATATGAAGATTACACTGTCAAAGTGATGCAATGTAAGAATTGGACTGTTGTAAAGTCACACAGTACAGAATTAAACTGTGTAAAAAGTGTAGATTACACTTTTTTATATAAAAGCAAAAAGAGAAAAAAAAAGAAAAAAAGGGAAAAATTTAGATAAACTCGAATTTCTCTCTCCTCAGTTTTCTCTCTCTACTTTCTCTCTCCTCACAAAAATGAATTTGAGATTTTGAGCTCTTTTTTCAACACCTCCAACACCGTTGGAAAGATCTCAACGAGCTGAGCTCAACGGTGTGCCGAGTAGCCCAAAAAGACGCCGGAGGAAGGCTCACGCGCCGCCCAAAGTGGCGGTGAGACCCATTTCTTCCCGAGCTGATTTCTCCTCCGTCTGACTACCAATCGATGTGATTTTGGTCTCTATGGACTCAAGGTGATGAGAGGAACAAGCTCAATTCCAGCTGGAAGGGCATCGTCGGAGCCGCCCTAGCTCCGCCGTGGCATCACCGTGGAAACCGCCGTTCCCGGCGACGGTGAGGTGCACCACCCCCACCAAACGACTCAGAGGGAGCCGGAGAGTGGAAGCCCTCACTCAATTTTATGGTTGCGCCGCCCCACGCAGGAGTTCGAGAAGCTCCGCCACAAACCACCATGGTGGCCACCGTCGTCGCCTTTCTGGGCCTCGTTGCCCCAAATTGATTAGGGGGAAACGTGCAGAGGCTCACGAAGAAGCTCTTGGAGCTTTCAATTTCACGAAACCACCACGGGAAGGCAGAGAACGGCCTCCGCCTTGGAAAGCCGCCGTGGGTGAGGTGGAGCCACCGTTCTAGGCGGAGTCGAGCAACCCCGCCTTGGGGGAATTGCTCAGAGGGACCTGGGTAAGCTTTTCCCCAAGTCAATTTCACGGCATCATCGCCAGAAAACCAAGATCGGTGTGGTGTTTTCCCACCGTCGACAGCAGCCTCGATTTTCATGATTAGAGGCTAAATTGCATGAAATTGAACCCACCAATGGACTCAGTAGGGTCGATTTTGGGGGGATAGGCTCAAGCCCATCTGCCAACAGAGCCACGTGATGGCGGTCAACGGCCGGTCAAAGGTCAAATTAGGATTTTACGATCTGGACCTCCGATCAACGATTCGAGACTGCCTCCCGACTCGTTTCGATGCTCTGAACGCAACGGTGATCTCTATTCGAGCTAATTCCACTCCTGTGAAAATCATCCGGTACCAACTGCACGCGGATAGAGGCGATTCAAACAGCAATATCAGAGTCCAGAACGACATGTTAAAGAATGTATGATCTCTACGAAGCACTCCTAGCCATGTATGGTAGCTCGAGGAGCACTGCAGAGGTGGAGCCGCCGTTCTAGGCGGAGTCGAGCAACCCCGCCTTGGGGGAATTGCTCAGAGGGACCTGGGTAAGCTTTTCTTTCCCCAAGTCAATTTCACGACATCATCGTCGAAAAATCGAGATCGGTGTGGTGTTTTCCCACCGTAGACAGTAGCCTCGATTTTCATGATTAGAGGCTAAATTGCATGAAATTGAACCCACCAATGGACTCAGTAGGGTCGATTTTGGGGGGGTAGGCTCTAGCCCATCTGTCAACGGAGCCACGTGATGGCGGTCAACGGCTGGTCAAATGTCAAATTGGGATTTTACGATCCGGACCTCCGATCAACGATTCAAGACTGCCTCCCGACTCGTTTCGATGCTCTAAACGCAACGGTGATCTCCGTTCGAGCTAATTCCACTCCGGTGAAAATCATCCGGTACCAACTGCACGCGGATAGAGGCGATTCAAACAGCAGTATCAGAGTCCAGAACGACATGTTGAAGAATGTATGATCTCCACGAAGCACTCCTAGCCATGTATGGTAGCTCGAGGAGCACTATAGAGGATGCTTCACATACTGTTGATACAGCAAGGTATAACCGGACCCGCTTAGCGCGGAGTCCAAGTAAGTGGCAATCTCGCCTACAGTATGTACTGTATTACAATGCATTGTGATAGATGCTCAGTTTTAAGGATTTTAAGTTCAGTTAAGGAAAGAATAAAGGAAAATGACACGAAGGGTAAAATGGTCATTTTATGAAAATGACCAAAATGGACTCGGAACGCCCGATGTCGGGAAACGTTTCTTAATGGTAATTTTTTGTATTATGTATGTAAGAGGATGTTAAAGTTAAGTAATGAGTATTGTTAAGTCACGAAATGGACAAAAAACCCGTCAAGGGTAAAATCGTCATTTTTATGAAAATGGCTAGAACGGAGCCGAACACTCCGATTTAGCATAACATCATTAGACAAAAAATGTTCCATAATACGTTGAGTAACATAACCGTCATGTGTGACGAGAGATTTAACAATGGATGTTTAATGTTTTTGTTTTATTATCAATCGAGTGGATTGATAAAAAAGAATATTATTAATGAGTCGGCTGTCGTATGATCAGGACACAGGAGCCGACTAATAAAAGGAAAAAGAATGAGAAAGGAACGAGATAGAAAGGAATAGTGACGCTAGAGCATAGTATGGGTAAGTTTCAGACCTCACCTACAGCATGAAAAAAATGATTTTTAAATCATTTTGGTATATGTTTATAAATGAGCTTGCAATTATTATGCAAGTTTCTTTTAAAGAATATTTGCATTTATTATACAAAAGTTTTAAAGATTCAAAGAGAGGTTTGCAATGAATTTACAAATACTATGTTTAAAGTCTATGGCATATTGATATGCGTAACGAGTTTAAAAGTTCAAGTTATGATTTAAAAGTATTTAAAGAATGTTTTGCATTTTGACAATGCATAATAATTTATAATTAAAGCTATAAGCTTTATGATGCATTGTTATGCATTCAGTTAAGTTTTGATATAAAAGTTACGATTTGCAAAATGTGATTGCATTACATGTTGCATATGTTATGCAATAAGTGTTAGAGTATATGTTATGATTTGCAAAAGGTGATTGCATTACATGATGCATTTGATATGTAATACATTGCACTCGTCATGCAATAGATTTCATGGTACAAGTTATGAATTGCAAGTGTGTTTGCATATGATGTGATTGCATCTGATATGCTCACAAAAGATAATAAGAAGGTAAAGTAAGAATAAAAAGGAAAGTGTCGTACCAGCCTTTATGTTATGAGGTAATGAACATAAAGTTAAAGTTAACCTCTAAGATATGAGGTACTTGACCATGTGATCGATGGTCTCAAGTCTTTCGCAAGGGAAGCATCATGTTAATGATCTCATGATTAATGAGTTGGTACGAACACTAAAGCAAAGTAAGGAAAGTGAATGAAAGATAAGGAAAGATAAGGACAATGATGGAAAGTTAAAGCAAGATAAAGAAAGTTAAGAAACGAGAATAGTAAGTTAAAGTAAGAAAAGAGTATTCATAAAATGCTCATAATTGAAGTACATAATTGAGCATAATTGGAATCATGCATTATGAATTGCTTGTATTTCTTATTATAAAGTTTTACGTTTAACGTTTATGAAAAACGTATTTATGTTTATGAAAAATATTCTGAGGAATGTTTTATGAGAAATGTTTATAGACAACATTTTCATGTTTTCAAGAAAGGTTTATAAACGGCGTGTTATGAAAAACGTATAAGGAAACGTTTATGAAAAACGTTTTATGAATGTTTTATGAAAATATTTATGAGAAACGTTTTAGAAACGTTTTATGAAAAGTGCTTATGAAAACGTTTATGAGAAATGTTTTATGAGTGTTTCAAACGTGTTATGAAAATGTTTATGAGGAACGTTTTAAAAACGTTTTATGAAGAATGTTTATAAAGTATGTTTATAAAAAATGTTTCACAGAAAGGTTTTTATGAGAAAAGTTTTAAAGTATGTTTAAAAGCTTTGTGAGCTTATGTTTGAACTTACCGAGCGTAATCTCATAAGAAGTTTTTCATGCTGTAGGTAATATATGGGTGACCGGTAGGACTCGTTAGAAGAGCTGGGTGCTGCGGAAGGACAGATGCGAGATGTGGGAATGGATACCACTACAGTTTGCTCCCGTTACGTAAAGAAAATGTTTTACACTATATAATGTAGTGTTTTCAAGATTTTTAAAGAAATCAGAGTTCTAAAGAAATGTTTTTAAAGGTTTTAAGATACATTGTACTAAATATGTTATACAATTATGAAATGATGATTTAAGCAATGTTTTAGTAAATGTTTCTTATTAAGTTTTAAAAAACAGTTTGAAATGGTTTTAAAGGCATGGGTTGAGCGAAGTCTCAACAGGAATGGTGACAAAGGTGGCAACAGTTTTAATTAAGAAAATTTTTTGTAATTCAGTATTTTCTTACTATGTAAGTAAGATTACTGTTTAATTAACGATGTTTTAAGTAAGTTAAGTGACGGTCGAAAATACGGGTCGTCACAAGAGGAGTGGAGGAGAAGAGATTCGTGGCTTCGCCACGGTTTGATCGGAGGAGGGTAGGGAGGCTCGGGCCATGCATGGGGAGATCTCGTCTTGGTGGGCGAGGCTTTTTCTAGTGGAGGATTTTGGTGGAGTGTGGGTGGGCTGGTCACCCTACATGAGGGAAAGTCTTTTGGCTTCACAGGCTAGAGGTTGTGGTCGGGCAACGGCCCCTCAAGGGCAGCTATCACCAAAGCGAGTTGTCGATTATTGGGCCCTTCTTTTATTGTATAGTGATTTTTTTTGTCATATAAGACCGACGATTTCTTCACCGGTTAGTAGGAGTTTGATGTTTCGTGGTTTAGCTATTGTAACAACAGAGGTAGTTTTCCGACCTCTACAGGGTTTATTTTCCCTCCAGATTGTTTTATGAAGGTTTGTTGGTGGCCTTAATGCCACGGTGTTTTGGCCTCCAATCATTTGGCTTTCTCCATCGATCATCAGAATTTTGTCCAAAAGAGCTTTACCAATGCCCCTTCTTAACATAATGAGATGTTTGCCCAATTGTAGCTTCCAGTATACGTCTACCTTTTTAAGCGCCATTAGAATCTATTGATGAATTCAATCTCCATTGAAGGACATTTCTCTTGTAATATTGGGTCTTTGTTATTTGCTTTGGTTTGTACTGCTTTATAAAACGCAAGAGTCCTTTGAGCACATCACCGATCAAGGACACTTATTTTGAAGAGATGGGGTCCGATCATAATTATGGGCTGTTGCCTAGGTAAAACCATCAAAGCAAAAGAGGAAATTTATTGAACTGAAACAAAATTACTTGAAAGACTTTCGTTTTGACTTTAATAATGGTTTACAACTAAGCATATAGAATCCGACTTTTTTTTTTTTTTCATTTTGAACTGAAAAAAAAAATGAGAAACTTTGTCATGATAATTGAAGGACGTGGGTGCTTAGAAGCCCATAATTAGTTGTTTTTTAAGGAGTCATATACAAACAAAACGTTAAAATAACTTGTGGGAGGGATATTTATGATTCAAAATTCAAACGGCTATACGACAAAAGTTCAAAATCAATGAAAGGAAAATGAACATACCGCGTGACGTTACACAGATTTGGACTGAACATTAACAACGCGAGTCTTGGCCGACAGCACTAAATTCTATCACCTCTTCAGTATGACGCTAGCGTTAGGAAGACACTCCCAAGTCCAACCACATTAACAAATGAAATAAATTTAAAAAATAATAAAAAATAAAAAATATAGTCTAAAAAAACAATTGCAAAATTTTAGGGTCCGCTAGGTACGTGGATTTGAACTCATTATATAAAGCTATCAATATTTATAGTGAAAACAAAAAAAATTGTTACGATGTAAAGCTCTTATATGCTACAATTTTTAAACCAATATTTTCAGTTTCAATTGGTCTCCCAAACAAGCTTTGAATTTTATGGTTTGTAGCGGTGATTTGAAGCCTAATTGGATAGTTCAAAAGGGTGTTTGGCAAAGTTAGTTAGGACCAACTTTTTTGTTAAAAAATAGTATAAAGCTTTTTGCTTTCACATACTACAGTGTAAAACTATCACATGCTATAGTATTTTGAACTAAGAGGTTAGTTTTAACCAACTTTGCCAAATACCTTACAAATGGTTCAAATCTTGGGAATTTAGAGGGAGAACTTTTAGGCTGTTTGATACTTCAGTTGTAACTGAAGTTTTAAGTTTAAAAATTATAGTATGTAAGAGCTTTACATGATAACAACTTTTTTCTTTTTAATGTAGCTACTCGGAGCTTTTCATTGTCTTTAGTTAAAACCGATAAATTGAAACTAAAGTACCAAACAGATACAAAGTTCTCCAAAGATAATGTTGTGTGGATTTAATATCACATCATGATTCAAAAATATTTCAACAAACACATGGCAAAACAGCCAAACGCTTAACCCCGTTTGAGCTTTAGAGGGTGCTTGAAAAAGTAATTTAAACCAATGGTTTGAATTGTGAACAATATAAGGCTCTCACATACTATAATAAAAAACTACAATATAAAACTTTTATATGTTATAGTTCTTAAATTTAAATTGATGATTTAAACCACTCACCTAAATGCCTTATTAATCTTCACAAGCCACTACACTTGTACTGTCTTTTAGCAATTTATCACGGTCTCTTTTTGCCATTGGATTTATCTGTACATGCTATAGGCGAAAATCCAACCTTTTCAAGTGAAAAATAATGTAAATTCAACTTTATAGAGAACTTACTCATAGTGGGTTTGACCGAAAGTTTTGTCCCCCATTTTGAACAATTCAATATTAACATGTAAAGCACAACTTCTATTTTATTTTATTTTTTAATATCCCAACGTAATAGACAGGAGCTCTCACACAAATTCCACATTGATTAACCGACTACGCAAGGAATTATATACTTCCCCTTTGCCTTCTCTTGATTTACAAAAGCATCTGTTAATTATCAACCTTTATAAAATTTGCCTCACACGGTATCTTCTAGTTGATGACTTGACGTCACAAAATCAGATAAATTTTTTGGATTTATCTTGATAATTATGTCTCCTTGCTATTAATTTTACCCAAGAACGGTATTTATGTCGAAATTTAATTCTATCTAACACCAACAGTGAAAGTTTTGAAGTATTAGTAATTATTATTTCACTCACCACCCTGAAAAGGAGTCCGTAATTTTCCTTTTCTTTTTTCCTTCTCACAAGCTTAATGCACCATAAAAGCAGCGACCTCATCAAAGTTTGGATAAATTTTACGAACTTTCTTTTAATTATATTATTTGTCTCAACATGCTCTGTAAATTTTAAAATATATCTATTATATCTTCTCAACTATAATAATTTTTTGTATTTATCCTTAAACTTTAAAACGTATTATGTTTTTAGACAAAATAATACTTATCACCTTTATTAAAAGAATCAATTTATTAGTTTATTTAAACCTTTAAAAAACCAATTTGAATTATAATAATTTTCTATTTTTCCTGCATCTATTTTCTTGCTTTAAGTAGATACTTTAAAGATAAAATATACTAGATTTTGGTGTCTAATTGGTTCATTTAAAGTGAAAAAACAGTCATATTAATCCTTTAAGTGCTAATATATATCTTAAATCAAATGAAAATTCAGTAATTCAATCTAAAAAACAATGTTTTTAAATGTGAGGGGTGGATTTGGAGAAATATTTACTTTAGATGCATAATGAATATGTGTTAAAGTTATTGTTATATTAACACATAAAACACAATTTCAAAAAATTTGTGAAATTTACCGTAAAAGTTATTTATCTTCAACTAACTTGGAACTAAGACTTGAATAATCGACACCGTATGCATTGCTCGTACGATTTTTATTGAATTTGGATAACTACGAGATAGGGCAATTGATAAACCTTTTTTTTATTTTTATTTTTTTAAATGAATGGTATGCTTTTCTGGCTATGAAGTACAAAATGAGTTAATTAAAAAATAAAATATTAAAGATGTCATCCATACCACCGACAACCTCCAAAGGACAAACCAACTCTTCATTAGTATGAGTTGTTACTTTTTTCCCCTTTATATACATTTAATTTACTTTATCCAATAATAACAAAGAAAAGTATGGCGTTGCTTCTTAAAGTTAATTAATTAAACTTAAAGCCAAATATTTATTCCAAAAAAATAAACAGCTAAAGTTTCAACTTTTATTCCAATTTTTTTAATTAAAAAAATTGTATCTTTAATAGCTCAAAGTGGCACCGAACTTGGAGACAAAATGTGTATTATGACATTACACAAGAAAATTATGTTAATTTGGCAGCTTTTAAGACAAATATGTTTTTGTTTTTGGCTTAAAACGTGCCAACTGTCTTAAAACAAAACAAAACAAAACAAAACAATGTCGCAACACAAAAATAAAAAAATAAAAAAATAAAAAAATAAAAAAATAAAAAAATAAAAAAGCTTAAAAAAATGAAACTTCAAAAGTGGCAACAAAAAGTAAAAAATAAAATCTGCGAGGGTATTTTCGGCACATCGGTATATAAATACACAACGTTCCGACTGCTCCCTCCCCTCTGTCGTGTCCAGCGGGTTTCACAGCCAAGCAGCCAGACAAAGGTGTGCTCTCTCTTTCTCTCTCTTCTTCTTTCTCTCTCTGATCCCTAAATCCAGGTCTTCTTCTAAATCTTCAAAAATATTGGACCTTAAATTTTTTCTCTGTGTCTGTAACTGAAGCTGTTCTATCAATTTCGTCGGCTGTTTGGTAATTATTCAGTTCGCATTTGCGAATTTCTTTTTTTTGTTTTTTTTTTTTCTCTTGATGATTTTAGTGTAGTTCATCTTTTTCTGTTCATGTCTGTAGTTTCTGGAAAATGCATGTTTTGGGATCTTCATTTTAGTTGGTTTATTTGACTCGTTGAGGACTTTTTCAGCTGATTTCTTTTATTTCTAGACTTAGATTTGGAATAATGTTAGAAATAGGAAAATTTCGGTAGCTTTTATGTGTGTGATGTTTTTTAAGGGGGAAAAAAATTTCGAACTGGGTTGACTTTTTTGTCCTACTATTTTTTCAACTATAATGTTTATTCTCATTTTTCTCTATGTGGTTGGTGGGAAAATGGGGGAATGAAAGTTCGGAAATATATCATTGAGTGTTATGAATAATTTCTTTGCATCGTTGCTTGCTGTAAAGAAAAAGAAATGTTTTTATTTTCCTCCTGGAAATCAGAGCTTAAAGGGGAAATTTTGGAGAAAACTTAAATTTTCTTCCATGTTTTGTTTTTTTTTTTTTTCCCAAGTATTTCTAAAATCTTCATAAGAGGCCGATTTAGAGGAGTTAAAAAGGAACAAAGGTGTCTCGGATATTTATTGAAGAATGTTTATTTTTTTTAGACACAAAATGAAAACTTTGAAACTATAAATGGCTATTAGGAAGAGTTTCAGAATTCCAAGTTGTTGTAAATACCCAACACCAACATTCAATCTTCCAGAGAACAATCAAAGAAGAACAAGAGAACACACACAGAGATTTTTCGAGGTTCGGCCAAATCGATGCCTACGTCCCCGTGAGCTCCCCTTGAGGAGATCGATCTGTTTTTATAACTCTTCAAGGTTTTACAACTCTCAAGAACAAATTCTCACTCAATACAACCCTCCCTGAGAAAACCCACAAGAAAATTCC